>CM049384.1:5300353-5327353 GCA_026937815.1 Etheostoma perlongum | reverse complement strand
CAAGTACTGTTTAGTCCTGGTAGATTCCTTCTCAACATGGGAAATAATAGCACCCTCACAGATGCCATTACTGTAGCCAAAACACTCGCTAAAACGGTAATACCCCAGTATGGCATCCTAAGAATAATTTGGAGTGATTATGGCCCACATTTTGTAAATGAGACAGTAACAGTAACATTGCTTTGTGGGAAGGGGTCCCCCTGGGCAGAGAAAAGTGATGATCCAGGGGCCCTCTTAGCAGAGTGGATGTGCAAAGTGTTTAGAGATAGGACTGTTCAAAGTGCATGTAATCTGCCTATCTCTCCCTCTCTGTCTCCTCAGGTGGGGAGACCCCAGCCAGGTGATGAAGTGCTGATAAAAGTGATAAAGAGTAAGTGCTGGTCATCACCAAAGCGGGAGGGGCCGTACACCGTGCTCATCGCCACGCCCACAGCTGTAAAGATTGCTGAACGATCCACGTGGGTTCACCAAAGTCAATGTAAAAAGATCATTCCATTCCCACACCCCGAATAGGCTGGAGGGCGGGCGGTATCAAAACCGAAGAAAGAAGAAAGAAACCAGAAGAAAGAAGAAACCAACTGAGACTTTATACTCCAGCTATGGGTGAACTAAAGGGATGGGTTTGTTCTGTCCTACTGGTCCTCTGCATGTCGCTGACAGCGACTAAAGGACCACAACAACAATAGGTTTCGCACGGAAACCGTATGCTCATCGACGATGCCATGAAAGACTATGATGTGGTTTACAATTCGTCCTTTGATTTGAACCTTTGGTATTGCTATGCTAAATATGTAACTAAATCTGAGAACCACAAAAACTGTTATGTATGCACTCGTATGCCAATTTCCGCCCACAACCCGTAGGTGGTCCCGAAACCCGTCGACGCCAGCACCATCTTCCCACACGCGCTACCCTCCGCCCTAACACCCACTCTGTTGAACGAGACCCTGAATTGGCAAATAGCCCCGCCATTGACTGTATGCAAATTGGACTTCACCAAGTCTGTAGGTAATACGACTTGTGTGCCCTATTTCCAGGCCCCTGATACATTGAGAACATATGGCCAGCTAGGAGTCAATTGGCTGTGTGGCTCCTACATGTTCCTAGATTTACCGGTGGGTTGGGAGGGTCGTTGCGCTCTAGAACCGGCAGATCATTCACACATGGTAACGCTCCGCCACCACCCACGTGCGAGACGTAGTGCTTTTGAACGCCATGACAGCGTAGGGGGATCGGATGTCCCCAAAGGTCACGAGCTGTGGTCAGATGGCCAGAAAGTTTTGCATGCACTTTGCCCGTGGGTAGGGGTGGGTAAAGTTGAGCTGAGAATGGAAACAATCAGTTACCGAGTAGGGCTGTTCATGAATTCAACCATAACAGCCCTGTCAAAAATACGCGAGGAATTGACCGCTATAAGATTGATCGCCCTACAAAATAGGCTGGTGTTAGACCAGTTGACGGCATCACAAGCTGGTGTGTGTGCGCTTATTGGTACTACGTGTTGCACTTTTATCCCAGATAATGACAAAGATGCAGGTGTCATTCAGAAAGCCATTCTTAATTTGACTGCACTTGAGAGATGCTGCTGAGGCAGATAATGTAGTTAGCGGAGATTTCCTCTCCTGGTTAACTTCAGGACCTTGGTATGGATTATTGCTTAGAATTGTTACTTTTCTTGTAGCAGTACTTGTAATATTTTTCATACACTGATACAACTGACCAACTATGTACATGTCCAGTTTCATCAGCTCTCTGCTAAATCTGATAAGTAATGATGAATGTGTCCCAAGCCCACACAATGATGTATTAAAGCACACATAAACTTTTGAACTCATTTTGGCCAACAGGGTGATCGCTCCCTAAGGGAGGGTCGAGAAGGAATTTTTCCTTTCTAACAGACGGAAAGGGTTTTTGCCTTCTCCCTAATGAGAGAGTAAAACTGTCCTATCCTGTGAGTACATGTAAAGACGTAATTATTGACAACCGCAACCGGAGAGATAATTGCTGATGTTTGTTAAATGTACAACAGGAGGGAAATGACAGAGAAATTCGTTTTTTATCTCTGTAGTAGTGTCTTAGAATATTATACCTTGCATGCTTAAATTCATGTTCATATCATAATCACTGCTTTCATGCTTATCATATATTCATATCTTGCTTGACGTATATTCATACATGCTTTTATATTTTATAATCTTATATGCACATTTAACCAACTATGTTTTCCTTAAAGCACCGCCATAAAGTCTACTCTGTTGTAAATCCTTTAGATAGTCTTAGTTTCGAGGTCAGGTACTCTGCCCTCCTTTTTCTGTGTAGATAGACTCAACAACTGTAAATCTTTGTGTGTGTGTGCTTCAATAAAAAAAGACTATGCTTTTTGTAACTAGGTGTCTGTTCCGCGGAAGCAACTCTGGCAGGCAGATTGCAGTCACGGATCTAGCCCTTTTGCAAAAGCTTTTCAACTACACATTTTGCCGTCTGCGTCTCGTTTCTTTGCTTGACCATGTTTATTTAGTAAGATAAAGTGTCCTGAACCTGACAAATACATTGGAATATTTCCGTAAGGGCTTTTTACATATTGACAAACATTGATAGTAACATGTATATACCTGGTGAAAATAAAAGATTTTTTTAAAGATAGCATATTCGCCCCAATACGGTTATACTGTAGAGTCATCTGACGATGGTATTCAATGTGGCGCCCATGATTTGAGTTGGCCAATCTCTCTATATTAACGGATCTGGTTAAGAACAGAAAGGCTGTGATTCTTCTCAGCTCCGCAGCTGACTTGTAGCCTATTTCTAAAATATATCAAACAAACAGCATGGTGCTGTTCCTTTCAGACCAGAGATCCCCAATGCCATGAGCCACAAAAATAATATACAGCACTTTCCTTACACACAAAGTAGGGATGGATTCTTTTTCAGTGTTTGGTAAAACCTACGTGACCCACCTATTGTCTTCTTATGCCTTTTTTAATCTTATATCTGTAGCAGCATTTGTAAGAACACTTTTGCAAACTACTATGAGTAAATAAAACCAAATAAATTGTATGTAAAAGCAACAAGTGCTCCTAATCCCTCCCTAAGCTGAATCAACAGATGACACATGTGCATTACTTCACATGACAAACTAACATGTGCTTGTACTGTAAGCTGTGCTGTCTGCTGTGTGAAAACGGATTCATAGAAAATAAAGACAGTCAAAAGTGCCTATGTTACTTTGCAATGAAATGTAACACTGCAAATTAGTACAACCATCTGACACATCACAAAAGGACAAGAAAAACGGATCATTCAAACATCCAGTGGATTAGTGAAAAATGCACACTGACTACCACTGTGAAATAATAAGTAACTCAAAGCCTCGTTTTCAACATGTTAACTGTTCTGCTTCAGCTTCCAGACCGTGGTCTAACTTGAGGGTTCTCACTTCACTTTACCCATCAGTTTGGAGTATATGACACAAGAACTTGTCTTGAGAAGCTGCGGCAAGTATTCATGGACAAACTGAAACCTACACTAAATAACACTTAACAACTTAACTTCTATTTTGTTCTCTGATCTATGGAAAGCCAATCAGTACAAATATACATGGATTCTAATAAATGGACTGTTCGTATATAGCGCTTTTCTAATCTCAACGACTACTCAAAGCTCTTTTACATAGTACAGGAACAATTCACCATTCACACACTGTGGCCGAGGCTGCCGTATGAGCATTGGGGGCAACTCGGGGTTCAGTGTCTTGCCCAAGGGCCAGGGATCAAACCACCAACCTTCCAATTGGCAGGCAACCACTGAGCAGCCGCCCCAAAACATCATGTTCACAACACGCAAACATGTCACGTCTACGTGTTGTTAAAATGTTAATGTTTTACACGTTAACATGTAAAAATGTTGACAACGCGTCAACAAAGTGCTGACAAAGCGTTGACAACATGGTGATTTCACATAATTCTGAGGCATATGGCCACTTGTCTACTTGTTTGTTCATCGATTTGAATTTGATTAGTTGTTCAGCTATTGTTAATAATGAAGAACTAAATAATCAAAGGATCAATGTAAGGGAACTTTTTGTAGATAGATTTAGTTTAAAGAGCTTGGGACAGAAGACAAAGTGCTTTGTTTGTAATGTTATATGTAAGACGTTCATATAGGCCAGGCAACTGTATATGTACGACAGAATACTATAATGTATGTTTTTAAGGAAAGTTGATGTTGAATTTACAGTTAAGGAGAGAATGAAGCTCCTGTCAGTATCTTTCAATTGTGAAAAACAGAAAACAAAGCACTACATCCCCATCACAGCATTCCTGACCTGCTTGTGAAGAGAACCTAGGAAACAGTAGAGCATAATATATATTTTTAATGCTATCATTATTTTCAGCATTTTCATATTTTATGTCTTTGTGTTCAAATCATTTTGATGATGGTTTGAAGAATGAGATCAATGCCACCTTGTGTTTGATGTCTTGAACAAGAATTGTTACAATTCCGCTCTTAACCGCCGTAATTTGTACTCCGGAGGGCAGAGCGATTGATTATGTTTCCAATCCAAAAGCTGCTTGATAATAAATATTTTATTTGTATTTCTGAGTTGTTGTGAACTCATTCTGGTTAGAGATGATCTTAGTGAGGATATTGATGGATTGTTTATGAGCAGTTGATGTGAGATGAATTGGTTTAGTGGCATAGCATCCGCTCTGTGTGTCAGAGTTGCTGCTCATAATCATGCCTCAAATGATTGACAGCTGGCTGTCTTTAGCCTGTGAAATATGGTTCTGCCTGTGTAGAACGCCTACCGTATTGGTCAACAAAGTTTGGGTTTCTGTTGTGGTTGTGTATATTTGTTTACTGTAATTCCCTATTCTTTGTTTCTGTACTGTGGGTTTTTTGTTTTCTGTTTGTGTATGATTCCATGATTGTTGTGTAGGTTTCTGTTCCCTGTTTACTGTTTCATGTCCTAGTTTCCTCCCTTGTCTTGTCTAGTTGTACTTCCTGTCTTGTGTTTCCCAGTAAGTGTATGTTCTGTTTCCTGTTTGATTTTGGTGTCTTGGTTTTCATCCCTCGTCCTGTCTAGTTCCTAGACCTAGACTTCCTGTGTTTTCCCTCCTGTCTGATTGTTCTGCCCTGCCCTGATTTGTTTTACTTGTTTTATAACCTGTTCGTTGTTTGCTCCTTACCTCATGTGTCAGATCATCTTTTTGTCTTGATGTCCTGTTAGTGTGTTTCCAGTCGGTGTGCCTGTATTTGGAATCTTCGTGCATTTTTTTGTTCCTTTTGAGTTTTTTCCTTTTTTGCCTTCTTCTTTTTGTCACCTTGTTTTAGCCTACTGCTTTTTGGATCCCTTATTTGGTTGAAACTCTGTTTTCTGTTAATAAATCCTCAAGCTCAAACCTCTCCTACCTGATCTCTGCATTTGGGTCCACAATTCCTTGAACTGTATCAGTATGATCTGACCAGAAATGGACCCATCAGAGTTTGAGCCTCTCCTTCACCCAGTACCAAGAATCCCTGAGACCGCCGCTCCTGAGACTGCCCCATTGGCTTTGCAGAGACTTTGCCCTTGTTCTGCCACCCAGAGACTTTGTTTTTTGTTGGCAATCCAGCCAACTCCAGCCCCCAGTGTCCTATTGGCGGCCCGGCCGACTTCTGCTCCAATAATCCTGTTGCCGCACTTTCGTCAAATTCTGACCTGGCTGACCCTTCACCTGGCTCAAGCCCAGCTGACTCGTCGCCTGGCCCAGCCCAGCTGACCCGTTGCCTGGCCCCAGCCCACCTTCGCCTACCCGGCCTTCGGAGGAGGGTTCCTTCTTTTGTTGGCCGCATTTTGGTCCCCAAATTTGGTCTCCAGTTCCCTGATGCCCACTGTCCCATGTTCCCGAGTGCCTTCTGTCCCAGGTTCCCAGGTCCCATAAATGCCCCTGTTCCTCAAGTTCCATGGCCCCTGTGTTGAAGGTTGTAGGCCGATGATGCCATCATCGCGCCTGATTCGACTATTGGCCGCACCCTCCTTTCCAGTACCTTGGAGTAGACTTTACCAGTGAGACTGAGAAGTGTGATACCAATGTATTTGGCACACACCCTCTGGTCCCCCTTTTTGAACAGGGGAACCAACACCCCGGTCTGCCACCCCTTAGGCACCGTCCCAGACTTCCACTCAGTGTTGAAGAGGCGTATCAACCAAGACAGCCCTTCCACACCCACAGTTTTCAGCGTTTCTGGACGGATCTCATCAATCCCCGGGGCTTTGCCACTGTGGAGTTGTTTGACTACCTCAGCGACTTCCACCTGGGAAATTAATGATAATCCCCCCCATCATCCTCCAGCTCTGCCTCTGACATAGAGAGCATATTAGTTGGATTTAGGAGTTCCTCAAAGTGACTGTGTAAATGAAACAGCCAAATGTAATTCATTCATCATTTTTTATTTTAATAATTACACCTGTTTTTCCTTTTCCTTTGTTCAAGGAAACATGCACATCAAAGGGTTGAAAACACATTACTACATCATCAGTCTCATGATAATTTACATATGGACATTTGGAATTTAATTGGAGATAAAGAAACTTGCTAGAAACAAGTAAAATTTGATCTCTTGTTCCTGGCTACACAGTTTGAATCCTGGTCAGGAAGGACCTACCATGTCTCCTAGACAATAAGTTCATATAATACTAATGTGTTTTTTTTAAATGTGTTAAAGGAAAACATTATTGCTGCCTGGATTTTGTTGCCAGTATTTTCTTTTTCAGCTAAACGCTATACTAAACTGTAGCGATATTCATGGTAGAAGTTCAGCTAAACTCTGTTAGAGCTTTAGAGCAGACTGGGCTTAAAGAGACCTGCGCTAAAACGTTTCAGACAGGGGTGTATGCAGGCAGACAGTATGAGAAAAATAATGTGTTTGATTGAACATTAAAGCATGTAAACATGTTATAGGAAAACAACAAAATACAGGTATGTAACACCTAAGTAATATGTCTCCTTAACTAATAAGTTTTCTCATTACTTTGATTAAAAAAAATATGTAGCTCAGCGTAAATCTTTCAGGAAGACCTAACTATTAATTGATACACTCCTAAATCAATTCAGCTGCTATCCTAATAAATGTATATTTTATCATACGTTATATCGCATACTATATGCAACTAGTCTCTCCTGATTTGAAATGTATCTCAATGTAACTCCTCTCAGGAAGACCCACTCTTAATCAATGCTCTACCTAACTTGAATCAGCTGTTCACTTTCCTGCTAAACCAATCAGAATCGTTACACAATGGCAAGGGCCAATCACAGAGTCACAACCCTGCTTTAAATAATTGTTTCTTTCTTTGCCATTCAGCTGTTTTTGCAGACAAAGAGTGCAACCCTCCACCTCCCCTTTCACCTCCAGTTATCTACTCCAGCTGATCTGGTCTTTGGGCTCTTTTGGTCTGGTCTTTGGGCTCCTTCGTTGCCACCACTGCTGTCCAGATTCCATCGGGGGGTCTGACCCTATATATAGACATACGAAAGATTCGTATAGCGATGGAGTCTAATCGCCAAAGACTTTGTACATTTTATTTGAGCTGTACAATAAATCTTATTTGCATATCTGCAAACATGTCTGAATATGAAATATAATTCAGGTGGCATTTCCCTTTAAAGGGTTTAAATGTGTTGGTACAAATGTTATTGGTCCCATCATTTTCTTGTAAATTTCCTGAATAGAAACATGTAATACAGTAGTATAGGTGAATAGAGACAAAGAAGTTTTTATGATACATAGTGGGTGGGTACAATAGAATATCCTTTGAACAAAGTTGAGTGGGAGTGAAGGAAGGAAAGATTTATTTTCACTCTGCTAAATGGCAAATGACATATCTGCGATGCCACCACGTCTGAACCAACTCACATCAGTCTGTAATTTCACATCAGATGCAGTGAACAACAAAACTAACAGCAAACAATAACAAATAACAAACCCCCATCTCGCAGCAGATATATCAGGGCGAGGTTGTCACCTGGCTGCGGTAAATCGCCTCCAGACCAGATTCCTCAGGTCTATTACAGCCGGAAGACAAGCAGGAGAGATGGCGGCGAGCATGATGTGACTGGCAGAAGCATTGACTGGTTAAGGCTGAAGATTGGTGAGGGCGGACGGATCGATACGCTCGGAGCCTGTGCAGAAAGCTGGACACTCACAAAGAGAGACAGAGAGAGAGAGAGAAGGAACAATGGAGGGAAATAATAATGACAAATCTCTGTTATCTTTTTATTATTTTCTGTTTCTTTTATTCTATTTGAAGCAATGGAGATTGAACCTACAGAAATACGTACTGTACATGTAGTTTTTCCAGATGTCAAAATCGCGGTGATGGATGGTGGTGGAAAAATGGCAAATTCAAAGTGCGGGTTTCTCGTAACTTAAAATGAATGTTGATTTAAAATACATAAAATGGATCTAACATGCTTAGGTGTATCAGCAACATGCACTGAGGGAAATATCTCAGTTTAATACATACAATGCCCAGCATTTTTACAAATTGCATGTCAACATTTTTCTTTGTGACGCTGACCTGACTCATTTCCGTTTCCTGACCTGACTCATTTCCGTTTCCTGTGCTTGTTTGTTGGTAGCTATGGAGGACCATGTCTTTCATATTTAAAAATAAATACAGAAATAAATAAATGCTCAATGAATAAATAAGCACACAATTAATTGCCCCAAAAAATACAATGAAGAAATAAATGTAGGTAGAAATTAAATTATACAGTGAGACATAAATGTACATATCTCTTTAATTAGCTTCTTTATTTATTCACCTTTGTAATAATTACCTTATTTATTTATTGTCCGTTATAATCTTCAACTTTATTTATTCCTTACTTATTTTTTAAATGTATTTATTTCTGTGTGTGTTTAATTTTTTTGTCTGTTTTATTCTTCCGTTGCATTTTCTACCCTATTTATTTTCACCCCTGGTATTTATTTCTGCCTGTCACTTTTACATTTCTGCCTGTCACTTTTACATTTCTACATGCATTTCTGCCTCATTATGCAAATGAGGAGGGGCTGGTCTTAAGGGGTTAACTTCTGCCCATTGGTTGGTTAGCATTTTACTCCCTCGGTCGAATCTACATGCCACCGGCCACAGACACAACACAGATGGCTAGCTACGGTGAAGTTGTCAGTGAGCTCAGGCATTTAGCAACTGTTTTTTTCAGGCTTCAATGCTAACGTTATAAGTATTGACTTTATAATTTTTTTTCGTTTAGACTCTGACAGAACGTGTTTCAGTCAGCGGTGTCGTGCCAATGTACTCGTGTATCCCCTGGCCGCGGGATCGCATGCACACAAGCGGTGCTTCTGCTGCCCTTCTTCGAATTGTTTAACTGCTGCACTTTGAATTAAACGGAACAAACAGCGGCGTGGAAGACTCGGCAGGGTTACCATAGTAACATGGGTCTCAGTTAACTACATAAATACTGTTACATTAAGGCGACGTGTCAAATGTTTATAGCGTGGTTTAATATCGAGTGATAGGCGTATCCTCCCTGTCCCTGTCTACCATATGAGTTACATAGGAGGTACTCAAATATCAGGCCGTTTTTTCACTTGATATTTGGGTATCCCCTATGTAACTTTTGATAAACAACAGCAAACCTCTCCAAATTGTGTCAGGTTGTTTATTGTGACCTATTAAACACACAAAATAACACCCATGATGACAGGACAGACCCTTTGCATGTTAGGGATGGGATACATAAAATATCAGGTGAAAAATGATATTGATATTGATATTGATGATAGTCCTTCATGCAGTGCCATCACATAGGTTACACACACACACACACACACACCGGCGTGAGAAATACTAATCAACCTGTTCGCCGTTAGAAGCGGCGCACAACTTAGGACTTCTCCATCCTGAGACGTCTCCGTTGGATTTATTCTAAACATCCACCTGCTAAATTTCATCGGGTTTTTGTAGTGCAACCTTCTTTGAACGAACTGCGGCTGTTATCATTCTGTCTCTTCTGATGTGCGACAGGAAGCCAGAGAGAGGAGTGGATTTGGAGACAGACAACCCACTCCCGGGCCGCTTCTAGCAAGGGAAACCCCCCCACGCGTTGCGCGCCTGGATCGCCAGTAGAAATTCGCGTCGCGGAGTGCGTGTGCATGCGTCAGGCACTAAATGTGTGTGTTCGTGCACGGCAAAGCCCCGGGCTCCGTCCTCAACAGTTGCTACCGGAGCGGACGGAGAGGAGAGGTGGAGAGCGAGAGAGATAAGACACTGAGGACAGATGGACCTTGGGTCTGTCCTGTCATCATGGGTGTTATTTTGTGTGTTTAATAGGTCACAATAAACAACCTGACACAATTTGGAGAGGTTTGCTGTTGTTTATCAAAAGTTACATAGGGGATACCCAAATATCAGGTGAAAAAACGGCCTGATATTTGAGTACCTCCTATGTAACTCATATGGTAGACAGGGACAGGGAGGATAAGCCTATCATCCGATATTAAACCACGCTATAAACATTTGACACGATATGTCCCTTAATGTAACAGACAAATACACGTATTTATGTAGTTAACTGAGACCCATGTTACTATGGTAACCCTGCCGAGTCTTCCACGCTGTTTGTTCCGTTTAATTCAAAGTGCAGCAGTTAAACAATTCGAAGGGCAGCAGAAGCTCCGCTCTGTGCATGCCAAATATCTCCCTGCGGCCAGGGGATACACGAAACATTGGCACGACACAGCTGACTGAAACACACGTTCTGTCAGAGCGTCTAAACGAAAAATTATAAAGTCAATACTTATAACGTTAGCATTGTTTTCAAAAAAAGTTGCTAAATGCCTGAGCTCACTGACAACTTCACCGTAGCTAGCCATCTGTGTTGTGTCTGTGGCCGGTGGCATGTAGATTCGACCGAGGGAGTAAAATGTTAACCAACCAATGGGCAGAAGTTAACCCCTTAAGACCAGCCCTCCTCATTTTGCATAATGAGGCAGAAATGCATGTAGAAATGTAAAAAAGTGACAGGCAGAAATGTAAAAGTGACAGGCAGAAATAAATACCAGGGGTGAAAATAAATAGGTAGAAAATGCAACGGAAGAATAAAACAGACAAAAAATTAAACACACACAGAAATAAATACATTTAAAAAAATAAGTAAGGAATAAATAAAGTTGAAGATTATAACGGACAATAAATAAATAAGGTAATTATTACAAAGGTGAATAAATAAAGAAGCTAATTAAAAGAGATATATACATTTATGTCTCACTGTATAAATTAATTTATACCTACATTTATTTTTTCATTGTATTTTTTGGGGCAATTAATTGTGTGCTTATTTATTTATTGAGCATTTATTTATTTCTGTATTTATTTTTAAATATGAAAGACATGGTCCTCCATAGGTAGCGTGTTGCTGCTCGCTAAATACCAGTTCAATTTGTTAGATTTGTCATTACAGTGGCTAACTCTCAACTAAACACTTATTCTTATAGTAGTTCTGTCTAAGCACTCACAGTTCTTTACATCTTTCAGCAACTTTCGTTAAATAACTGTTTTTTTTAACGTTTGGTAGCTAACACTACCGTAGCTAACTGTTAGCGACCTTAGCTTAGCTGTTAGCGACTTTAGCTTAGCAGTTAGCCATGTCGTCTCCCTCTCCTACTTTCTCTTGCTCGGTGTGTGAGATGTTTAGTTACTCCTCTGCCTCCTTTAGCGGTAAGGGTATGTGTAACAAGTGTAGTTTATTTATACACATGGAGGCGAGGCTTAGTGAGCTAGAAGTCCGGATCCGCACCATGATAGATCAGTCGTTAGTTACCGTAGCTAACCACCCCCCGGTAGTCTGTGTGCGCCGGCCTGAGCCTGAGTTAGCCTCTGGTAGCCGTCCCCCGGCAACTCCTGAGCAGCCAGGAAAGCATGGCTGGGTGACTGTTCGACGCAGAAATAAGCTTTCAAAGCCCACGGACCACCACTGTCCGTGGGTTCACGTTCTAACAGATTTTCCCCACTCAGCAACACCCGCTGAGAAACCAACTCTGATTATTGCCAGCTCCATTTTGAGAAACGTGAAGTTAGCGAAGCCAGTGACCATAGTTAAGTGCACCCGGGGGCCAGAGCGGGTGACATTGAGTCTTATTTGAAACTGCTGGCAGAGTTGGGACCAGGAGGCAAAGTCGCAGTTTAACACACTTCTCTGCCCTTCTATTTTAGCAGTTACCCACCCAAAACCCTACGCAGAGTTGCAGTTTAACACACTTCTCTGCTCCTCCATTCCAGGCGTTACCTAGTCAAAACCCTACACAGAGTCCCGCAGTTTACACACTTCTCTGCTCCTCCATTCCAGGAGTTACCTGGTCATAACCACATAGTGACGGTGTCTGCCCCACGACCATTGAAATTATTTAAATCAAAGGTAAACAGAAGAGGAGCTGTGGATGAAAACCTCATAATAATTAAAACCACAAGTGCAATAGTGCAAAAGAATAGGATAATTAAATATGGACTCTTAAACATCAGATCTCTCTTCCAAAGGTGTACTAGTAAATTAATTAATATCAGATTATAATATTGATTTATTTTGTCTTACTGAAACCTGGTTGGGTGATGGAGAATATGTTAGTCTAAATAAATCCACCCCTCCCAGTCATTTCAATACTCACATTCCTCGAGGCACAGGCCGAGGAGGTGGATTTGCAGCTATCTTCAATTCTATCTACTAATCAGCTCTAAACCTACACTAAATTATAATTCATTTGAAAGTCTTGTTCTTAGTCTTTCACACCCAAGTTGGAAATCACTGCAGCCAGTTCTATTTGTTATAGTGTACCGAGCACCTGGTCCATATTCTGAATTCTTATCAGAATTTGCAGAGTTTTTGTCAAATTTAGTCCTTAAAACGGACTAAGTTCTTATTGTAGGGGATTTTAATATTCACGTGGACAATAAGAATGATAGCCTTAGTACTGCGTTTATCTCTCTATTAGATTCTATTGGCTTCTCTCAAAGTGTTGATAAACCGACTCACCGTTTTAACCACACCCTCGATCTTGTTCTGGTGTATGGTGTTGAAATTGAACATTTAATACTGTTCCCACAGAATCCCTTTCTATCTGACCACTGTTTGATAACTTTTGAGTTTATACTGCTGAACTACACACCAGTAGGCATAAACTTCTATACAAGATGTCTTTCTGATAGTGCTGTAGCTAAATTTAAGGATGTGATTCCATCAGCTTTTAATTCATTACCAAGTCACAAAGTAACGGAGGACTCCTATGCTAATTTCAGTCCCTCCCAAATCGATCATTTTGTTGATACTGTAGCAGGCTCGCTGCAAACAACACTCGACTCTGTTGCCCCTCTAAAAAAAGAAGATGATAAAACCAAGACGGTTAGCTCCATGGTATAACACTGAAACTCGCAAATTAAACCAAATATCGTGGAAACCTGAGAAGATTTGGCGTTCCACCAAACTGGAAAATTCTTGTCTAATCTGGCAAGATAGTCTTAAAAGGTCTCCGTAATGCCAGAGCAGTGTACTACTCGTCATTAATTTCTTTTCAGCACTGTAGCCAGGCTGACGGATGGTCACAGCTCTTTTGAACCAAGTATTCCCATAGCTCTTAGTAGTAATGACTTTATGAGATTCTTCAATGATAAAATTATAACTATTAGAAGCAAAATTCACCAAGACCTGCCTTTACCTGACTTATCTCTACACTCAGGAACCTTAGAAACTGCTGTAAAAACAGATGTATGTTTAGACTGCTTTGCTTCACTTGATCTTTATCAGTTTAATTCAATTATTTCTTCATCTATACCATCAACCTGCCTTTTAGACCCCATCCCGACAAGGCTACTTAAAAAAGTTTTACCCTTAGTCAACACTTCTCTACTAGATATAACCAATCTGTCTTTTTTAACAGGATGTACCACAGCACTTTAAAGTAGCTGTAATTAAACCTCTTTTGAAAAAGCCCAACCTTGATCCAGATGTTTTAGCCAACTATATACCTATATCCAACCTTCCATTTCTCTCTAAGATTCTTGAGAAAGCAGTCGCCAAACAGCTGTCTGACTTTCTGCATAGCAACACCTTATTTGAGGATTTTCAGTCAGGATTTAGAGCTCATCATAGCACAGAGACAGCACTTGTGAAAATGACTAATGACCTCCTAATTGCATCAGACAAAGGACTTATTTCTGTACTGGTGTTATTAGATCTTAGTGCTGCATTTGATACCATTGACCATCATATCTTATTACAGAGATTGGAACATTTAATTGGCATTAAAGGAACTGCTCTAAGCTGGTTTAAGTCTTATTTATCAGATCAATCTCAGTTTGTTCATGTTAACAATGAATCCTCCGTGCACGCCAAAGTTAGTCATGGAGTCCCACAAGGATCTGTGCTCGGTCCAATCCTGTTCACTTTAAATATGCTTCCTTTAGATATATTATCAGGAAACACTCCATAAACTTTCCTTGTTATGCAGATGATACTCAATTATATCTATCGATCAAATGAAATGAAATGAATCAATTAGCTAAACTTCAAATGTGCCTTCACGATATTAAAACCTTGATGACCTGTAATTTTCTAATGTTAAACTCAGATAAAACTGAAGTTATTGCTCTGGGGCCCAAGCACCTCAGTGACGCATTATCCAAAGAGATAGTTTCTTTGGATGGCATCACCCTAGCCTCCAGCACCACTGTGAAGCAATCTGTGAGGAATCTTGGAGTTATCTTTGATCAGGACATGTCCTTTAATTCCCACACAAAGCAAATTTCAAGGATCGCCTTTTTTTTCACCTACGTAATATTGCAAAAATCATGTATATCCTGTCTAAAAATGATGCAGAAAAACTAGTTCATGCATTTGTTACTTCTAGGCTCGATTACTGCAATTCTTTATTATCAGGCTGCTCGAAAAAGTCCATAAAGTCTATTCAGCTGATCCAGAATCCCGCAGCACGTGTTCTGACGGGAACCAAGAAAAGAGATCACATCTCTCTTGTTTTAGCTTCTCTGCATTGGCTTCCTGTAAAATCCAGAATAGAATTTAAAATCCTTCTTCTCACCTACAAAGCTCTTCATGGTCAGGCACCATCTTATCTTAAAGAGCTCATAGTACCTTACAACCCTACAAGAGCACTACGCTCCCAGAATGCAGGGTTACTTGTTGTTCCTAGAGTCTCTAAAAGTAGAATGGGAGCCAGAGCATTCAGCTATCAGGCTCCTCTCCTGTGGAACCAGGTTCCAGTTTAGGTTCAGGAGGCAGACACCGTCTCCACATTTAAGAGTAGGCTTAAGACTTTCCTCTTTGATAAAGCTTATAGTCAGAGATAACTGTTGTTGTGATTTAGCACTATATAAATAAAATTTAATTGAATATTGTTAGGGGAGTGAGGAGTTGCAGCGTCCGCCTAATCAGGCCAACCTGCTTCTCGTCATGGTTGTCAGATTTATCTGTCATATAATCAATAATATAATAAAACTAGAGGGAGGCAGGACATCATACAGCCCGATCCGGTTGGGGAGAGTTCTAGCCCAACCAGGCTCCTCTCTTTACCCTGTCTCTCTTAGTTATGCTGTAATAGTTTTAGACAGCTGGTGGACTTCCTTTGACACACTGAGCTCCTCTATCTGTCTATCTTTCTATCTTTCCATTTGTGGGCATCCATGTCCCAGAAATGCTTGTTACTAACCTAGCTCTGGGGAGTCATTCCCCGGAGTCCTTATGTTCTTTTTTGCCCAGCATGTTTCCTTGGATCAGGGAGGCTCCAAAATCATGGTAGCAGCTGTCGCCATGGTCCCGCTACATGTTCTGCGATGCCCTGTTACATCCTGCTACGCTCTGCGGTGCCTTGCTACGTCCTGTTATGCTCTGCGATGCCCTGCTACGTGCTGCTACGCTCTGAGTTGCCATGCTACATCCAGCTACGCTCTGCGGTGCCCTGCTACATACTGCTGTGCCTTGTAATGCCGCACAGTGCCCTGCTATGCCATGAACTACTACAAAGAACTACTACAAACTACTATTTTTTGGGACTGTCTTCATTCTAACCCCAACCGGTCGTCAGACACCGCCTACCAAGAGCCTGGGTCTGTCCGAGTTTTCTGCCTAAAAGGCAGTTTTCCTCGCCACTGTTGCTTGCTCTGGAAGAAACTACTAGAAGTGTTGGGTCCTTGTAAATTCTGGAGTGGGGTCTAGACCTACTCTATCTGTAAAGTGTCTCGAGATAACTCTATCTACTTGAATCTACTTGATATTATGAATAAAATTGAATTGAATTTGAATTGAACAACAAATTTAAAGCAAAACACTGTAAGTAAATATAAACCCCAATTCCATTGAAGTTGGAACTTAAAAACAGAATACAATGATTTGCAAATCCTTTTCAACCTACATATTTAACTGAAAGACAATATATTTAATATTCAACCTGATAAACCTTATTTTTTGCAAATATTCACTCATTTTGAATTTGATGCCTGCAACACATTGCAAAAAGCTAGGACAGGGGCATGTTATCACTGTGTTACATCACCTTTTCTTTTAACAAAACTCAATAAGCGATAAGGTACTGAGAACATTAATGACTGTAGCTTTGCAGGTGGAATTCTTTCCCATTCTTGTAAAAACAATTATTAGATTAAATGAAAATAGCCTTGAATGAACTATTTTACTTTTAAGTTAAATATGAAAGCAAAAACAGTACGTAACAATACGTCATCTGGATTCTTTAGCTCTTTTCTTCATCTCCTTCCAGCATCAGGCATAACTTCGTGATTAGGCTTTCTAAGATGTTGTTGTGGGTCTTGAGTCTCACAGAGCACACCAGGCTCTTTTGGTCAGTGAAAACCTCAATTATTACGCCCAGAATCAAAGAACCTCTTGGCGAAGTTGGATCCACCACCAATACATTATCTCCACACTGAAAGTTCCTTCTTTTGATGTTCCACTTTTGACGCTGTTGAAGCAGCGGCAGGTATTCCTGTGTCCAGTGTCTCCAAAAGAAGTTTGCCAAGTATTGATCCTGCCTCCAGCGGCGTCTGGTGTACTGGTCATTCTTATCAAATATACCGGGTGGAAGAGCTTGGTTAGGAGTAGCAGGAGATCAATCGTGTGAGTAGATGCAAGTCTTGAGGGACTAGTGACTGTTGTTATAGGGCAACTATTCAAAATTCAAAAAATACTTCACACAAGATTGTCAGGAGCCCCTCACCATCTATGGTTTGCTGCTTAAGAATAGAACAAAGGACCTGTCTGGTGAATCTTATCAGCCTTTCCCACATGCCTCCATGATGGGATGCGCCTGGTTTGTTAAATGTCCACATTATGCCTTTTTCTCAGAGTGTTTTCTGTATTTTATCCTGGTTTACTGCAGTAAAGGCCTTTTGCAGTTCCCTTTTTGCGCCAACAAAGTTCCATTGTCTGACTGTCTTGTCTCCTCCTACAAATGAAACATCTCACAGCATCGATACACGAGATTGTGTCCAAAGAGCTGGCCACTTCAATAAGAACAGCTCTGCTGGTCATGCAAGTGAGCACGCCATATCTCTTTGCCAGTGTTCTTCCTTGTTTAATTTGGAAAGGACCAAACTAGTCCACCCCGGTGTTGGTAAAGAGGGGTGAGTAAGGCTGAAGTCTTTCCTGTGGTAGATCGGACAACACATTTGGTCAGAATATTTCTGGCAGCTGAGTTAACATTTATTATCCAATATTTTTTGCGGAGTTTGGACAACATATGATTTCTTCCCCTGTATCCTGTTGTCTTGTGCACATGCCTTAAAATAAGTATGGATATTTGTGAGGAAATTTCCTTTCTTCCTCTATGGCTACTTTGTTCAACCTGCCTCCTACTCTTATCAGGCCATCAACATGTGAGTCAAGTTTCTACAGGGCACTTTTTCTTCTTTACCTCTGGAGTTGTTGAGGTGAGTATTTTATTTTGTTTGGGAAGAGATGCACTTGGGTGAATTGAACAATGGCAATTTCCGCTTTTTTAGATCTTCAATACTTATTTGCTGTCCACCCAGTGTGGGATCAGGTAAGTCTTTCATCCTGCTTCTTGTGACTATTTTACTCTCACTCATTTCCCTTTTTTGCACCAGTGTTTGTAAAGTTTCCTTGAGTTTCAGGTACAACTGCGAGCTGGAGTTTTGTCCCGTCGGAAAAATAAGTTATCAGCTTTTGTGTTGCATTTTTTCCTTTGTACAGGTTGCACTCACTGTGTGCGACTTCTAACTACAGGGTCATCCAAGGGTAGTGGACTGTTTTCTTTGAAGTTGGTAAACTGGTTTTGTTGTTCCTGTTTTTCTTTACATAGAATGTCATAGAATTTGACCTGTTGTTGCATTGTCTGTGGGGTGTCACATAGCTTACAGTTCCATAGCCTTGTTCGTTTGTGTCAGCAAAGTGATGTTGCATTGCTGATCAAAATTAATTACTCTTGAAGCATCGTTGCACTGTAAAGTTTGATATTTGATTCAAACCAGCTGTCCATTTCGACCATTGTACATGGATGCTGAGGGGTGCTTCTTCATCCCAGCCTTGGGTCAACTTACAAAGCTTCTGTAACAAGAATTTACCTGTTAATGTGAAGAAGGTTGTAGACAGGGTGGCTGTGATTTTGGCTGAACGTTAAAGGTGAAGTTGTCACTCAATGCACCATTGCAGACCTAAAGCCCTTTCAGTTGGAAGTTAGTCTTTGTCAAGATTGAGATCCATAATTTCTTTGGCTCTGTTTTCCCCAGGAATGCTGTTTTAGGCCCACTTTGAAAGATGAAAGGCTCCTCTTTGGCAGACTGATTTGACGTCAGCAATAAGTTGCACTGCCTCCTGTATAGTGGACACTGACTTCAGCAGATCATCTACATAAAGGTTATGCAGAATTGTATCAATTACCACAAGCCTGAAGTGCTCTCTGTTGTCCTCTGCTGTTCTCCTTAGCGTGGAACTCGCACAACTAGGGGATGACGTTGCCCCAAACAGATGGACAGCCATCCTGTATTCCACAGGAGGTTGGGACACCTCCCCCTCTGGCCACCACAGAAACCTCAGGAAGTCAGCATTACTGTCTGGGACCTTCAACTGATGGAACATGGCAGTGATGTCTGCCATCAGTCCTATTGGCTCTTGGAGGAATCTGTTGAACACATCTATTAGGCTATTGGTTAAATCAGGTCCTTTGAGTAATTTGTAGAATTTGTAGAATTGTAGATTATAATATCCATAAATGTCTTACAATTGTACGTTTAGAAACATTCTTAAACTGTTGGGCTTTGCTCACGTAGTTGTTCAAAAGTAGCGAACTGGGCCCCATCCTTGCTTGTGTATGACTGAGCCTTTTGGGGATGCTTCTTTTATACCCAATCAAGACAAATTAACTTGTTTTTTGAGAAGTCCTCAACTTTCCCAGTCTTTTGTTGCCCATGTCCCAGCTTTTTTTTGGAATGTGTTGCAGGCATCAAATTCAAAATAAGTGAATATTGGCAAAAAAACAATAAAGTTGATCAGTTTGAACATTAAATATATTGTCTTTGTTGTGTATTCAATTTAATATAGGTTGAAAAGGATTTGAAAATCATTGTATTATGTTTTCATTTATGTTTTTTAAATTATGACATAAGCTATATACATTAGATTTAGTATTTAATTCATACTTTTTTTGGTGTATTTGTTTTCTGATTTATTAGAAGTTGAGTTTCAGTCTGTATGATAAATGAACAGTTGTACATAAAATGGTAACATGCTATGGCATGTTATGTAAACTAAAATGGAGACACCAACCTTTAGAATTTGAATTGCTAATTTACATGAAATGGACATATATACAGTGCACTACAATAATATGATAATGAAATGATAATTCCACATAACACTAATAGGGACACCTAGGGCATGCCAGTGCATAGGCCTATTTCTTTTCATAATTTAAACTGACTTAAACTAATACACTAATAGTCAGCATCGTTCCCACTCTTTTGAATGAGTTAGAGGTGTTGGAGCCATAAACAATAAAATTTAAGCTCAATAAGTTTTACTTTTCAATATTATTGCAATAGTTGTAACATTGTGAGGTTTTCTTGTCCGAGATTGTTTAAATACAAAGTGATTATATTGTTGTGGTTTTAAATCATTTTGGAGCATTGCAGGTAGCCTTTGTGCTGGGGGTGTTGAGCAAAACCAGCAAGAATGCATCGTCTCAAACTGTTCACAGCTTTTTCTGTGCTTGTGAACTTGCAAATAATTCTTCCAAGAACAACCAGCAAGAACATTCTCCCCAAGAACACAAGTCCATTCTATGCATTCTTAAGATTGAGAAACGCCAGATGTATGTCACTTAAAAGTGTTTTTCTTAATATTATGCGTGTTGTGGCCACCGTAGGAACTGAGTTTGAGAACAGCAATACACAGAGGACCACACCAGCATCTAACTGAAAACAAGTGACATTTGCAGTAATGTTTAACTACATGCTGTTAAATGTGCTGCAGCTTAGCAGCTATCTGTTCACCTTGGTTTTCTCTTCTAAATGGATGTCTGCTGTTGTGTTGCACACATCTCTAAGAAAAAAGGACAAAGCATTTGAACATGGTTTATATGCCATAAACGGCTGCGGATGTCAGGCATACACTGCTGCTGGTAATTAAAGACTAAAGTATGGCATACAGAATAATAGTCCTTTTTTTAACTACTCCCTCAGAATAAAGTTGATTTGTTCGCAGTTTAGTGTGACAGGAACTGAATATAGAACACAAATAGGAAAATCAGAGCCAAGATTATTTAAGATATTGCACTCTGTATTCAAGAGCTTATTATTTAAAAATATCAGCTTTTATAAATTGGACGATGAAAGTCTTCGTTTGTCTGCCATTGTGTAAACAACAATGTTTTAATAGTTTTTCGTTAGGTGATAAAGAGCTTAAAGGACGCAAGTGCAGATGACCACAGCCTGGGAAGTGTGTGTGGTTTGTGTGTATGCATGTGACCTTGACACTGACAGAGCTTTAGCCGTAGGCCTGTCCTTTGGCTGCAGGCACACACACACACACACACACACACACATACACACTTTCCAGTGCAGCCGGCAGGGCTGTGGCTCATTAATATTGCATTGATTGGACAGAGAGGAACAATGCACTGAAAGAACTTTGTGTGTGTGTGTGTGTTTTTGTGTGTTTGTGTGTCTGTCTGTCCGTCGGGTTAGAGAGGAGACAGGAAAAAGAGAGGAGGAGGATGAGACAAGGATTGACAAAAACGTCTTTGTACTAACTAAAAGGTGTGATAAATACATTTATCATACACAAGTGTTAAAGCTGTAGCTGATCTCATATCAGAGACTTTTAAAGACTTTTTGATGCCACTCAGAATTAAATTAAAGACCAGTTTCCAATAACAAATTAGCAAAAAGCAAACATGCTCAGGTGACAATTTTGGCATTGTATTGTTTGACAATATTCAACAATATTTTTTAAAACATTTAACAATTTCTTTTATTAAAATGCACTATTTCTCATCAATTTAAAAATCAGTATTCTGCATGATAACAATATGTTATCACTGTGTGTATGATGGAATCAAAATTATTTTCACCATCTTGTCATCTTGTCTTACAGTAATCAAATAGGAGACAGTATCCCACAGGAAACGAGGGATGGCATGCAACAAAGGTTCCAGGCCAGACTCAAACCTTGGTCTTAAACCTATAGCCCACCAAGGAGCCTCATAGCACTTTTCAATAAAACTTCCAAGCGCTCTATCAGAGTAAAATAATTACAGCTGACCAGGTTTGAAAAAATTAATGAGCACTGACTAGCTGCTTCATGATTTTTGCATGGACGCTTTTTTGATGCGTTTGAGATACTTTTTTATCACTTTTGGGTGCTTTTTTTCAACATTAACACCAATATATTACCACTAGTTTTACACTATTTTCTTTTTTGAATTCATGGTCAAGAAACCTAATTTTTTGTCTTTTGTCAAAGTTTTTTTTTTGGGGAAATAAAACACCTAAAATTCAATAAAACTGATCCTTTGTTTAACTTGCAAGAAGCGTTTTTTGGAACCATCCATGTAAGATTTGGACAATTCGGATGAAAGAATCCCAGATTTCTGATGTAGAAACTTTTAAAAACTGAGAAAATTTGACCCCAGGACAACAGGAGGGTTAAAACACTGCCAGCTTATGTGAAGCGGTGCAAAGTGTGACTGTATTTCCCTGTAAAGGATTCCAACACCAGGACGTAACAGTCTGCAGGCAGCTGCTAGACTGGGTAAACTCTGCAGCTCGGTCTGGAAACCTGCACGTTTAATTCTCCTGCTTCACAATTTTGCAGGAACCAATCACAAACTGGCTTATTTATGGTTGAACACGATGACTATAGAAAAAGCGTTGTTTACATTCAACATGGCGGCCACTGAAGCACAGCAACCCCGTTGATGCCGCTGTCGCTTCAACGTCACCCGGATCATTGTTCTGATTGGTTGAAGGACTATCCGATCGCGTACAGAGTCATTTGAATTGACCGTTGGTCTCTTGTGCAGAGAAGATACAGAGCAGACTCCCCAGACCAATACTCAATCTCAAATCTATTGGCAAAACAACACATACGGGCCCCTCATTTATCAACCTAATGTAGAAACCAGCGCAGATATGAGTGCAGAAATCCTCTAAGGACAGGCTTCATGTGTGATTTATGAAACCTTCGTCAGTATCACATCAATCCGAATCATGGTCGCACATTGATAAATGCAGCGTCTGGAAACGATCGTAATTTAAATATCACGCCACAATATACTCTCGGTTTTGAGGCCTCGCCTCTTCAAGTTACGACATGGCCAGATGTAATCTGGCTAAGAAGCGGCACTTTTCAGAGGTGGAGATTGAAACCCTGATATCTCAGTTTAATTTGAACATGTGTACTATTTGGCAGCCTGAACATTGGTATTGAAGGCTGTAGAAAGTACTGTATGCAGAATGGAAAGAGATCACTGATGCGGTCAACAGTGTTACCGTAGTAAATCGGACTCCAACTGAAGTTTATAGGACTATAGCATACATCCTTGACATATGTATGCTGTAGTCCTAACAGTAATATACAGGCTTACATTGCAATCTCTTAGGCCTACATGTAGGTGTACCTATATGTAAATAAACACACAGTAGCAGAGTTTATGCAGTCTTTTTTTTCATGAGTCAGAGCCAGACAACCGTGAGCTGTGAGGGAGTCCTCTGCCCAAAGAATTTACACTAAGCTACAATCAAGTCTTTGGAGATTAGACTCCATCATTACTACTACTAATAATAACCCCCCGATGGAATCTTAACACCGGTGGTGGCAACGGCCCCCAAAGACCAGACCGAAGGATGCCCGCTGGACTACATGACTGGAGGTGGAGGGGGTGGAGGGTTGCACTCTTTGTCTGAAACAACAGCTGATAGCAAAGGGAGAAACAGATTTAAAGCAGGGTTGGGACTCTGTGATTGGCCTTTGAAATTTGTGTACAATTCTGATGGGTTAAGCAGGAAGGTGAATGCCTCCAACAGCTGATTCAATTTAGGATGAGAGCATTGACTAAGAGTGAGGTCTTCCTGAAAGAATTTACGCTGAGCTACATAAGTGATTAATCCAAATCTAGCAGTATATAATGTTTGTCTTTCCCAGATGCAAGAGTTTGAGCGATTTGATTTCAGAGCCACGAAACATAGCTTGGAACATTCAATTCAATTCAATTCAATTTTATTTATATAGCGCTAAATCACAACAACAGTTATCTCATTGCGTTTTCCATAAAAGAGCAGGTCTAGACCGAACTCTGTGATGTTATTTTCAGAAATCCAACAAGAGCAAACACTAGGCGACAGAGGCAAGGAAAAACTTCCTTTTAAGAGGCAGAAACCTCGAGCAGAACCATGGCTCAGGGTGGGGGGCATCTGCCTCAACCGGTTGGGGGGTGAGAGAAAGAGACAGAGAGAGAAAGAGAGAGAGACACAGACAGACAGACAGACAGACAGACAGACATGGAGAATTGTAGCAGAGGGTGTCAAGCAGGAACATGGAGGCAGCAGGTGACTTCAATCACAGATCCAGACTCCACAGCTCCAGAGCCAGAAACACCTGCAGGAAGCAATAGGAGGAGAGAGGAGAGGGGCGAAAGAGCACAAGACTCCGGGAAAGGGAAGTAGTCGAGTTAGTAACGTGCATTAATGGAATGAGGTTGCATACAGATGGAGAGAAGGAGGAAGAGAGAGGTGCTCAGTGCATCATGGGAAGTCCCCCAGCAGTCTAGGCCTATAGCAGCGTAACTAAGGGATGGTTCAGGACTCTCCTACTACATGTCTCTGACTCCTTTGTTGATGCTTCATTAGTTAAAATTCTACACAGTTTTGTTACAGGCAGCAGGCTCGAAGTACTGTACATTAAGTTATATTTTTATACCAAGCCCAGTGTTTCCGCTATATACATGTACTGTAGTAGTGGCGGTCCACTGCTATTAAACTGCTCCTTCAGTATTTTATGAAATGTCATTAAGTCATTATTATACAACTTTGTCAATCTTCTCTCTCTTCTCTTTGAGGGTGAACAACAGTGACAGGACGTCATTACTCGCACAGTGCGACAGTGAGTATAGCTATTTTCTCCTCATGCAGAGTGACAAACAATGAAAAAAGGCTGATTTACCATGAAAACTTAGTAAAATATGACAGCTACAGTATCTTGAAAAAGAAAACCTTGTGGGTAGTGAATTTGATGAATTTACTGTTAATTATACCCCAGGAGAGACAAGAAGCTAACATTAGTGCATCCTGCGGTCCCTCCTTTGACTCTCCGCTACAGGAGACGTTGAATCGATAGCAAATACAGTAAACTCTTGCTTAAAAGGAACTACACGCTGTATTTACTTAGGTAACGCTACTTTTTTCAGCTGTTTCAGCATGATCTGTTCATGAGGGACCACGCTCAGAACTCATTGCTGCCAACTTAACACCTAAGAAATGTTGGAAGGAAAGATGTGGGGTGAGAAAGGAAATGTAGATATTATAGGGAAATTGGGTTGGAATAAGGCAGGCATGGAGGAAGGAGACGAAAGATTAAGGAAAGAAGGGATGGGGGGAGGAAATGAAGCGGATATAAAGGAAGAAAGACAGGAATGATGGAGGATAGAAAGGGGAGACTGAGGAAGGCAAGAGGAGGCTGACAAAGGAAAAGATGGATGGAGGTGGAAAGTAGGGAAAGGTGAGGGAGAAGAGGAAGGAGAAAAGAAGAAATTTAGGCAAATAAAAAGAAGACAGAGGTGAGAAAGGCAGGTTGGCGTAAGGACAAAAGGGGTGGAGGGAGGAGATGTGAGAGATGAGTATGAGGAAGGAAAGAAGGGAAGTAGAAAGAACGAGGGAGAAAGGAAAGGAAAGATGAAAGGAGAGAACGAAAAAGAGGGATGGATGGATAGAAGGTTAAAGGAGGGAAGGGAGGTGAGAAGACAATTAAAACAGTCAACAGGCACTTTGGATTCCCCTGACTGCATCTCATCATTACATCACACACACATGCGCGCATGACGCACACACACACATACACACAGTTTACAGGCGAAGTGAGACAAGCGGGCCAGACACGAAGCTCTTTGGTTGCCGCGGGAAACACTTCCTTGTTTGCCCTAACGCCCTCACTTCCTATCCACTGAGACGTTTAGAGAGCTGAGAGTGTGTGTGTGTGTGTGTGTGTGTGTGTGTGTTTTTATGTTGCATGGCTAATTTTGACAGCATGGGAATGAGAGTGTAAGTAATGGTCCCGGCAGACAATGTGTATGTGTGTGTGTGTGTGTGTATGTGTGTGTGTGTGTGTGTGTGTGTGTGTGTCCGTCCAGAGAGTTCCATCCATTAGTGATAATGGGGAAACAGAGCTGCTATTAGCTGTTAATGGACAAACACACAACCACACAACAGGCTTCTTTTCCCTCTTTCTCTCATGCGCCCACACACACACACACACACACACACACACACACACACACACACACACACACACACACACACACACACACACACACACACACACACACACACACACACACACACACACACACACACACACACACACACACACACAGGGTTGCTTCCACATTGACGTGAAAGCTCATTCAAGTCAGTAGAAAATCATTTTTGGCAAGTTGAAAATATCTTCCATCTTCATGTTTTACTCATTGAATATTTGACCTACTAGACCCACAGAGCCATAGCGCCTATGAATGGCCAGTGGTTCTCAACCTTTATTGGGTACCAGACCTTCCTTGATGAGAAGTCATGCCTTAAAAGCCCTGTCCTTAAGAAAAACTACTGGTTCTTCAAGCTGCAACTCTACATGTACATGTAGAGTAGTATACTTGTTACAAAGCCACTGTTACATTTTGCAGTTGGACTCAAAGGGCGTATACAGTTCACAACAGACAGATGATTCAATTTAAGTGTTTTATTTTTATTTAGTGTTTTATTAAGTGTTTTTGCTGAAAAGGATGGAGCAAGGGTGCAGGCAGTTGAGCTGGTTAGCCGGTGGTAAGATCCAAGTTACTTGTTAATAATCTGGCGTGAACATGTGAAGGTTTAAAACTTGTGTTGTGCCGTAGTGTTTGTGCTGTTGACATGACAGGAACCATGGTATTGACACAAATATAATCGGTCAGAGTCTATCTGATAACAACAATCTTAGAAGTTCATGTCACACTGAGCTAGATCTAATAAAAACTTTGTTGCAATTTTAGTGCCACAATGTAAATTGAGACTTGAGACTCTGGTTGAGACTTGAGGGGCCGATATCAACTTTGGAACCCCCCTCACCTTTCTGACTTCAGAATTTCAAATAGGATCTACGTCCGACAATCAGACATTCACACTCACTTCAAACAGTTACTGGCCAGGGGTGCGGAGGTGAGAAAGAGGTTAGAACTTATGGATGTACTGTATAGGCAGCTGTGGGTCAG
>CM049384.1:5251069-5299853 GCA_026937815.1 Etheostoma perlongum | reverse complement strand
CTAAAGTTCACTTAGTGACTAATGAAACTATTTTTAGTGGATGTCGCTCAGAATAATCTTGTAGCAAAACTGGCTGACTTCTAAGCTGCGGAAAAGCCTAGAAGCATCAACCTTTTAGCTTTGTCTGTGTTGTTTCAAGAGGAGGGGTTTAAGAAAAGTGTTTGTGTAGTGGCGTAATTACTGTCAAATATGGCCCCAACTCGGCATTGTGCGCCCTGTGTATTCAATCACAATGTGTTATTACAATGTCATTACACAGTTACATTGTTATTACAGAATTCTGTCTGTTTTCTGAGCCTTCAGCAGTACAGAGAGTCAGTGCTTATACATGATTTCACATGGTGAAAATCTGTAGAGGTAGGGCTGGGCGATAACTCCATGGAATTGTATCGTGATGAACATATATAACGTGATTAATTGATAATAACAAGCACATACTAACTCAAATTCTCAGAAAATCTGAAATGAAATATTTTAAGGGAATATCATTTGAAGATTAAGGTTTGTTTTTACATCAAACTATTTGAATGCATGCATGTTAACATAGTAAAGGGTATAACTATTTTATATACAATATTATTTGAAAAGTTCATTCTGCACTGAAGTTCTTAATAAAATGAGAAAATATTCAGTACTTTTACATTTGTCATATAGACAATTTTATTGAATTACCAAAAACATGCTAAATCATGAACTATATTGTTATTGAGATATGAAAAATTCGCCCCATATCGCTTCAGCCCTATGTAGTATACAAACTACTTTCTGATATGTTTAAAGCTGTTGTAAAATATGCGCATTAGGATTGTTCATATTTTTTTGTGTCAGACTGAAATATTTAATTATCTTGCACCTGCACCCAAACCACTGATAAACATGTGATCAGTTTTATGACATCATAAACTGTAGTCTTACCAACTATATTCACATGTATAAAAATGAGTAGAAAGGAGGTTATGAGAAATCGTATGAGTTTAATGCATGACAGCAGAAAACTATTAGTAGACATTAGACTGTTCATAGGTGAAAAAGACCCTCAACCTTTAATAAATGGCCCTGCTACACCATAATAGCATTTGAAAAGTAACTTGAAGTGCAAGTGATTTTGATGAATCAAATATTTGTTTTAATCTGCTACAGTGTAAATATCTGCCCTGAAAATCGCTTGTTCCATCTTCTCCTTTGGTTATAATGGTTTCATGATGGTGCTTCCTATTTTTTGCATTTATTCTGCTGTTGCGTATCCGAGTACTTATATAGAGACCTTATTTTTGATACAGCCAATCAAACATTGGCAGAAAAGACAACAACCGATCTTACCTTTCCTGCTAATGTCTTGTTCCCATCTAACTTACAAAACACACTTTAAAGCAAAAAGTTTTGTTTTACACTTCAGGGCCTACCTAGTTGCCCAAGTAATGCGCTACAAAGAAATTATATTCTGATAGTTTATTATAAACACCCCTCCTTGACAAAATATGATTCAATTAGCTTCAAACAGTTGCTAACTAAAAAGTTTAGGGATGCTGCAAGAAAAATGAAAAGTACCAGAGGAAAATCATTGAGCCGAGTCAGAAGCCCAGTTAGCTAGCTGTAAACCTGACTGATTTTTGGACAATGTAATTACTGTGTAATTGACAGTGAATTGACACGCAGATGTAGTTGGGGTTTTTAACATAAAACTCAACGAGATTTGGAGTATTTGTTTTTCACTCTAAGCACTCAAAATGTATTTAAACAGGCAGATGTAATCTACCCTCAGACAATGCAATAAATCCTATTATCACATAAACTAGCATTTATTAGAGCATAGGAAGTTTTACATCATAGTTGAAGAACATATTCTGAAGCAAACAGTAAACACATAATCAAGTGAAAAACATGTAATCACTTTTCAGGTAACAATTAACGGTTGATGCATCGCAAATGGCTGCAGAGGCCATGGTCAGCAAAAAAAAATGTATATACCCATTGCCTCAACAACACTCTTACCAATAATGGGATGTAAACTCTATTTTAAGTGACATTCCTATTATGTATTTGCATTAGCCAGCCAGTTACTGTGGGCATGTGCGCATGAATGTCTATGGGTAGGCATTAGTCACCAGCCTCCTGGCCATGCGCTGTCAGCCAACAGGCATCATTAAAGAAGTAAAGTCTCTCAGCCAATCACAGCCAACGCAGAACACAGCAGCTGCAGAAAACCAAAGGGGAAGACAGAGTATCCTAAACTCTTACCCCAGTCACTTATTCAGCCAAACATGAAAAATTCATGTAAATAAATAAAAGCAATTGTTCTTTCTTTTTTTCATCTAGCTTCAATCACCATGCTAAAGCTCGCCAGCGAACCAATTATGTTTATGTTGGCATATCCTCTCCAGTTGGGTCAACAACCCAAACTTCTGATGGCTGGGAAATCCCTGATGGTATGTGTGTCAGAGTAATACTGTTTATGCACATATGCATCTGTGTATTACCTGGGTCAAAGATGGCTCCAACACCTGCACTGTGAGCACTGTTCCTGTGGATATGCAGGCCGGTGGCCAGTAAAATGTCGTCCTTCACCGAGATGGAGCGATGAGAAAACGATGCAATCAGGAGTTCATTCCAGCCTGTGGAAATGTTAGTGTGTCAATATGTCCAGTGAATTAAAAGTCTAAATATTCTACCACTGTGATGTTTGGGATTTCTTAATACCCCTTTATAACTGAATATTCTGGCAATTAGCAAATTGAAGATCTCTTACTAAACACATGTGGTCATTTTCCTGTAAAAATTAACCCTTACTAAGATTTACCACCTGAGCTATTTCATAGCTGTATGAGACAATGGAATACTCCTTTATACCATAATATTTAGTTCTATATTAAGATTACGTGACAAGATATAAAAAACTAAAAACATACAAGGGGTTGCAAGTGTACTTTGTGAGGTTCAATTCAATAGCCCTACAAAAAAATCATTCAAGTTTATGTTTTCTTGACAATGAGGCTTTTTAAAACTACACTTGTTGTTGGTGTAAAAGATTGGACTTGCATTATAATAATTATAATATACTTGTCTAACGGTGTTTAATGTTTTGTGCACCAACATTTACATAGACAAGGGGACCAAATGCTGTATAGGGAGTTACACAATGGTGTAACAGTAGAATATGATGGAGCAGCACAAAACCCTAAAATATCTGATTGGCCTCAACATTTTCTCATTTGGCACACTGGCATTTGTGGTTAAATAAAAAAAAACTACTGATTCATTGAACCTTGTTGAGTCAACTAGGAGCTTACCTGCACGTAGCAGGATGACCTGATCGTCAGGGCCAGCTCAGAGAAGTGAGGATCCTCTTAGCCCACTCCTCCACCAGGGTGAAGAGCTGCTTGTCTGCTGCCTGACAGATGTTGGTGACAGGATCGTTGGGCTGAAGAAAGCAGATTTAGAGGATTTTTAAATAATTATTTTATCAAACAACTTGACTGAGAGGCATTATTCATACAACAGCCTGTAAAGATTGTTAAAAGAAACATGCAGTCTTTGAACAAAGATAAGCATAGTTATATACTACAATACTTGAATATACTCACAATGTTACACAATGCACATTTAAAAAGGAACACTTCCACCAGGCAGACTACTCACAGAGCTGCCACCTGAACTTCCGTCTGCATGGAGCTCGGTCTTTTTGCTCTACAGCCATCTCCGCTTCCAAAATCTTCTCCACGGGCATCTCCTCGTTCACGCACTAGACGACTCCATCTCGCCCTCTCGTTCCTTGTTCCTCTGCCCGTTCCTCTTGGACAGCTGTAGGACGGGGTTTGGGGTGGATAGAGAAGAGCACAAAAAGAAAACAAGGGAGTGAAAAAAAGATAAGAGTAGAAAGGACAAAATGTGGGAGGGAAGGATGGGTTAAAGGTGGTCAGCGTGAAAGAACGGAGAAGCAGGAAAGGTGCAAGAGCAAAGGAATGGAGGAGTAGTTAGGATGTGCCACCAGACAACAGAATGGATTAAATGAAAGAAGTAGTATTGGAGATCAACAGAAAATGTGTGAACAATGAAGAGATTGGAGAAGCAGGATTTAGCCATACAAAAGCACCAACAAAAAGTATGACCAAATTAAAAAGTGCAAAAATAGTAGAAAAAGCATGTATAATTAATGGCTAATTCAAAGTCTCTCATGCTGTCTTTCATACTTCAAGGTCCACTAACAAGGCTGAAATGGACTGTATAAGACCTACCCAAAGGAAGTCATTACAATTAACTAATTGTTTTAAAGCTACATTCAAGAGGGAATTACAATGAAATGTAACATTAGTAATTTTGGAAACTATCTCTTACCCAGGTTAAAGAAACTAGATTACAATTTACTGCAGTAAGACAACAGCAATTACATTTATTTCAGTGCATGTAAATCAAATGAAAACAACTTAATGCAATCACATTGTCCACCCCAACTTGAGGTAGTATGGAAGCTATCCTGTACCAAAATATAAAAAGTGTTTTATCCACTACAGATGACCTATGAGTAAATTAAATAAACAACAATTTTTAAGTCATATTTACTATTTTGTTACAAATCCTATGCAGTCAAAGACTGTCACAAGTCTACCTGTCCACACACATCAGTAGAGAGACTGAGGTTATGGGACAGGATTGGTGAGTCAGGAACATCCCACTGTTGGTCGCTACAAACTTACTTCAGTTGTATTTTCGGATCACTAACATGCACAATTGTGCTAAAATTTTGGGGAATATGAATATAGAAAAGCACCTAAGAGTCCTACAAGGTTCACCAAGTACAAATGTGAACACCCTTTAACATCCAAGCTGATAGTCATACAACAAAGAACGTCACTGTCCAAATACGTATTAATGGCAATATATTAACCAATAGTCGCATGGAATTGACATTTCCAATGTAAGATTTGTAAGTTAATGTGTTGTGTTTATTGTTTTGGTCATTTTTTAACATCAGCAAACAGAAAATATGTAGGAGCAGCAATTATAAGGGATGTCATTACTTTTGGATTAATTTATGATTCAAACACCCAATTATCCTGAGTTGTACCACAAAAACAGCACATACCAATTGTTTAAACAAAGCCTTTGTCAACAAAAAAAAACAAGCATTCTGAATTTTTCGATGATTAATTAAATATTAATTTGAAGTAATTAGACTATTGGAAGAAGCTGATTGAATCCTACTATGTGCACTTAATGTCAAGCAAAGCAAATGATTGGAAAAATATTTTTTCAAATTGCAGTTTGCAACTGTCACTATGTATGTATTTAATACAGAATTAAAAAAAGAAAAGAAAAAAAAGGTATGACTGTTTGGAAGCCAAGATTGCCTTAACAAAATCTGGGTGGGAAATTTAATAAATCTATCCTTCCTCTACAAGCGTCAAAGTACCTTAAACAAGGAAATGAATGTTCCTGAACAGAAGTGGACCCGCTCTCCGGCTGACGTAACTGTGACCCATCTTACTGGGTAGCACCCAGGTGGGAATAAACAACAAGTAGCTTTAAAGTAAAGTAGGATGACGATTAAAAGAAGTGTGCAAAGTCAGCAAACTTTCCCTGGATCTATAAAAGGTTAAAAATAAAAACATGGAGGGAGTAATTCAAGGTTGGCACTGGTCCCCCCTCTGAGCACTGGCAACAAACTATGGAAAACATTTTAAACTAGCTCCTTCTCATAGATATGCAATGTAATATCTATCTGCTTCTCGATCAAGCATACAGGCACAGACACACCCCCTCCCTCCCTCTTCTCCTTACATCTGTCGTTCATCGTGGCCACTACAGAAGGAGGGAGGGGGAGAGAGAGAACGAGAGGAAACAAAAAGAGGAAGAGAGGGGGAAAGGGGGGTTAGTGTTTGCAAGGCTTACCCACCCCCATCTCCCTCTCTACCACTCTAGTTGTTCTTTCTATCCCCTATTGTACAAATATTAAGCTAATTTAATAATCCATGACTACAGGGATCATAATAATGACAACAACAGGGATAAACTCATCAAACATAACTTGAGGTATGTTCAAATTACAATAAAGGTAGCATCTTTGTGTTCTGGGGGCTCAAGTCCCAATATAATTATCTAATATAGTTACATTCAGCTCTTACCTACACTGCTCAACTGAAAGACACTTAACAGCAAATAATCTTAGACGGACTTGAAAATGGATCCATCATGTTTTCTTATTGTTAAGATGCTTGTACGACAATGCATTTAGGTCAGTTGTACTTTTTGAATGTGTTTCAATTTCAAACATATTGGGAATGTGGTAAAAAGTTGAATAGCTGCTAATGATAGTTAATAGTGGAGTTTGTGTATTTTTTATTGGTACAAATCATGGGATGTATTCACTGGTGACTGCTGTCCACCTGAAGACAAACAGCTGGTAAATATGACAGTTTAGTGATACTTCTAGGCCATAGGTTTATATGCAATCACATGCCTTCCCCCCCCCACCTGCATTCAGTGTAATAGAATATCAGGGTGAGAGCCAATCAGAGGCAGAGTAGGTGCTGGGCCAATCTGCTGCTAGCTAAAGTTAAGCTAATGCGGAGTTTCAAAGTTGGCAAATGCTTTATTGCCTCCCACATCGTCAACGGCAACACACAGCTTCAACCCTTCCATTCTCACCTTTCACCCTCAACATATTAACTACATCCATGCTCACCAGAGGAAACCTTTTTTTACATGGTGAGTTGTTCAATATGTTTAATTAATTTTGCTGTAAACTCTGCTGTCACATTCTTCATGTTTATATTTAACATAGTAGTGGATCACCTCAATAAAATGTACTGAAACAAATGTATGTATAAGTGACTAAAAAAGACAATTTATTATTTTGGCTAGGGCTGCTCGATTATGTAAAAAAAATATAATCACGATTATTTCGGTCAATACTGAAATCACAATAATTTAACACAATAACTCGTTGACTTCTGGAAAGATGTTGCAATTATTGAACTTAAAAAAAAAAAAAAAAAGTTTAAATAAATCAACAGTAAAAAACACATACAACTGTGAAATTTGCCTTACTATTTATCCTATTTTAACTTTATTTTTTCCATTCAGAACAGAAGAGAAAAGAATTTACTTGCAAAACATAATGAGCCAATTAATTGTTTTTCTTGATTTTTTCTGTTTTGTGATCATTGGGAGCAGCAATAATTAATTGCACAGCGCTAATTTGGCTAAAGAATATGCCAGGCCATTTTGCAGTTGATCAAAAGTTGTTTTCTGACACTGTACACACATACACACACACACACAGAAAGACCTGCTAGATGTCAGGTGCACCGTGCGACCAATGAAAATGTTTAGTCACACATTTGTGTTGTATGTGTGTGACCATAGTCTGTAAGTTTGTAGGGGCCAATCAGCCCAAAGTGAAGTTGGCAAAACTTTAGATTTTATTTTTGATGAATATGAGTAGTGGGCTCTTTATTATTAGTGTCAGTCATACAGACCAAATATGCCACTGTTAAGGAAACTAATTTGTTCCAGATTCAAAGACACAGAAATGACCCGAACAATCAACATCTTTAGTAGGTGTGTAACGATTCTCCAAATTCAGAGTTCGACTTGAGCCACAGTTCAGCTCTTACCTTCTTTTTTTGTTGTTGTTGGCACAAAAAACACTGTGGTAGATGAGCTTTATAAATCTGATGTTAATTTATAAAGCTCTCAGCTCTCCCTCTACCTCAGTGTTTTTTGTGTTTAGAGGGAATCTGTCAACTGGAAGACTGAACTGCAACACAAGACCGTGGGACGATTATGTTGCGGTTACATCCCTATTCTTCTCTGATGAGTTTAACAAGAGTAGGAGCCTAACGTTTTTGTTTTCCCCCCAACTACTGTTATATACTCTTGAACCAGATTTGGAGTGGACAACTCACAATTTGAGTTTCTGCTGGGCTAAATCAAAGGCTTATCCATTTATCCCTAAAGAATACACCTCAGCAAAGTTATGAAATCTTCTTAAAATTTGTCAGCTGAATAGTTGTCTACAAAAAATGACAATAAATCCACTAAAACAGCCTTTAAAACCAAAATCATTTGTGTGAAAATGCACAATTATATGGTGCATTTAAACCTACAATTGGGTGAATGGAAAAGTGAAATGGCCTCATGTTTTGGGGTAATGAGCAGAAGGGGCTGAGAACCAGCCATCTACAGGGTGTGCTGAAGTCCCCATGCTTGCTCACCTTCTCTCTTCATGCCCATGGCCAGGCACTTCTGGTAGCGGCAGTATTGGCAGCGGTTCCTCTGTCTCTTATCCACCATACAGTCTTTACTGTCCCGACAAGTGTAGGTCAAGTCTTTGCGTACTGTGCGCTTGAAGAAACCTTTACAGCCCTCACAGCTGTAGACACCATAGTGCTTACCTGGAGGGTGTGGGAAGGAGGGAGGAAAAGAGCCAAAGAAGTAAGACAAGAGGTAAGAAAATTTGTTTCAAGGTAGAATTTTAAAGGATTGTTTTCATTATTTACACTGTAACAACTGCCCCAACTTAAAAAGGCAAGGCACAGAAAATATGAGTAGCATTTAAGGTGTCTAGTCACCAGAGGATCTGTCTCCGCAGATGGCACAAAGCCGTTTCAAAGCATCGCCCTGGGCTGTGACACGACAGCTGCTTCAAGCCAACGGAGGTTTCACATCGCCGGAGCTGCTCACTGCATGAAGCCCTGACATGGACACTGTTGAGTTGATCTGAAAGAACAATAGAGGAGAAGGTGAAAACAATGACGATTAGGTTATTATTTTATTTTAGATACATTTCAGTGAGAGGCAGGCACAAAACCCTTTAAGTTCATTGATTTCTACAATAAATAAATAAATGTATGTTACATAATAAAAATGTTAAATAATGTCCCCTAATTACAAGTCCTTCCTTACCTGTGGGCTGCTAATGGGGCCGTAGCCCACCGATGGCGTACCAGGTAGACAGGGCGAGCCCAGCGAAGAACTGATGACAGAAAAGGGGGAGCCGATGCTACTGATGGGGCTGTTGACCCCTGAGGAGGTGATGGGAGGCAGGGAAGTCATGGAAGCAGCTGAGGGAACCAGCGGAGGTGAGCGCTGGTCTGATGGAGGGGAGGACATAGACGAACTGTCTGGGCTGTGGGAATCTGATAAGAAAAAAAAAACTAGTGTAATCACTAATACAAATAATGTAAAAAAGTTTACGCTTTTTAATAGAGGTGAAAGGGGTGTAGTACAGGGGTCATTTTAATTTATTCTCTTACTCAAACACAAACATGACAGTTGTCAACCAAATACTGCAGATGCTGTAAAAATATTAATAATGGGCTAAAACAAAGCTAATATAAAAAAATACTTTGCAAATATATTAATCTATCCATTGTTAAACAACACAATTCTACTACTAAGCAGACTTGCCTTTTGCAACTCTATGTTCTATTTTAATCAAGAGAAACTGTTGGTCCTTAGGCCCATCTGGGATTTTTTTTAAGTGTTATTAATTAATTAATTGTTGCCCATTTAATAGCTTTTACATGATGACAATAAAAATTGCATGCCGTGATTACTGCCACCTCTACTGTAGTGCTGTCTTGATTTGATTATAACTAAATGATGCTTATAACAATCATTTGCAAAACACTTCAGTTAAACATCCTCATTGCACAATGTAAAGCATACAATGTGATTTTTACTCCCAGTAACATGTGCCGCTTTTAACATCCCTGAGTGTGGGTCTTAATAAAACGGCATTGAACAACTAAGGGCAAGATTTGTTTGAGTAGTTATTTCCTATTAAGTATTTTCTGGATTAATTATTAGTTTTCATACAGCACCTGAGATGAGGTTTACCAGAGATGTGCATTTATCTGACTGGTGTACAATCAAGAGAAAGAAATTAGTTTAAGTTTCTACAAGCCTATTTTTTTGATTTGTTACCTGAATCTGGTGGAATTTTGGTCTGGTTTTTATGATGCCAGTTTTATTTATTTTTGTTTATGCTGTGGTTTGTATTGTGCTGGCTTTCTTCTGCAGCCGGCTGTGCGCTGCATTTTCACTGCTTCAGGCTGTGTATCTGGTTGTTGTCTGATCTGATCTATTTTCTTGCCTCAAACACACTGAAAAGAAATCCACCAATAATACCATGGAGGACTGTTTGTGGACCACCATTTGAAAACTTACCAAATCAACAAATGCGAGGAATCATGTTTTCTTTTCTCCTCATTTTAATTTAAAGTATTACTTCCTCACAAGACTCAATGTATGACAGTAGTACAACTACAACTTTTTTTTACTAAGCTCTCCGAATAAGCACTTGTAAGGAATACTTATAGGTATGAGCCTGTGAGTCCCTTGGGGCCATTGCTCTCAATCATGATACTGTACAGTGTTTTGAATAAAAGGTGAATAAACTCTGGATCCAATAGTAAAGTCAGTCACAATAACAAAAAGTAACATTAAGATGGCACTTCAAATAACCAAATGATATTAAAAACAAAATGTTGCTTTAGAGAAATTGTGGGATGGTAATTTGAACTACTAAATCTGACTGACTGATCAAATGACGTTCTTAAAGACAGTGGGCCTATATATAGTTCAACTGTGTGCCAGCTGTAACTAACTAATGTGTTTTAAAAAGCATTAATATTTTGCATGTTAAGTACTGGTTAACGTTACATCATAACCCATATCGTTCACAGGCCTGAATTTATAGCATTCGTAAAACAAGTGTAAATATGTATAATTTGCAAAGTCGTAAGTAATTTCAACATTAGCTTTAAGATGCAATTTTAGCAAAATAAGAGCAATTATGTTCTCACCTCTACTGTCTCCCATGATGGTGGTAGGGGTGCAGGGGCTGTCTAACAGCTACACGCCGACGGGGTTCAGTCTCAAAACCGCCCGCAATCAAACTCTAGACCGCGGACTGAGGCCCGGGCCGGAGTTGTTTTGGGAAACCAAAAACCGGTCTGAAATTCCAACACAAAACAGAGCTCATTAGATAATGATGTGACACACTCATATGCTCATTTAGTCACAACATTGTGCAACATAACAGTTAGTCTATTGATATGTTGTGAGCTGCTTGCGCGTGTCAATAGAAATATTTGTGTATTTTATGAATATTTGGCTACAGCAGGACTTTGCAAAATCAGTCAGCTACTAAATCGATGCCTGGGCAAATAAATCGACTATTTAATAAATAAGAAACAAGACATCGACTATGTTAAAGAAAACGTCCCATTCCATCATATAGCATTCATATAGCGTTAGCTAGCTAGATGGAGCCTTGACAGATGGCAACAAACCATCGTTTACCAAGCTAACGTTAGCCATCGCATTGCCCGTATACTAGCTACCTAAGCTAGCTATCTAGCGTTACTAGCGAACACTTAAATTGCTTGTGCCTAACGTTACCGTAAAGCTAAACGGTATGTGATAGCTACCGTCCTCGAATATACATCACATCATTCAGCTCAGCAATTGAAATTGAAAATTATGCCATGTCGGGTGTAAACTGGGAAAACAAGCGTAGCGCTATAGCTAGCTAACTAGCTAAACACCTAAAGCTAAACCAGCTATCGCTAAATGCACCGAGTAGAGCTAACGTAGAGAGCCAGGAACCGACCAGTTTAGTACTGGTAGCCCCACATATATCTCATTCTGCTAGACAGGAACTAGCTAAATGTTGTAAATATGTAGCGTGCAAATAAATACGGATTACTGACGGTTTAGCGGCACAGCTTCTTCGCATGAAAAGATGTGGCGAGTAGGCCCCGTGTGTGTCTGTTTCTCCCCCCACTTTGCCTCTTAGCCAACCCTCCCTCCCCCTGCAAGGATGAAAACATGGTGATGGTGGATGATTTGGCTTAGTGGTCTCTTACAGTTGAATATTAGGCTGCAAAACACTGCAGCCCAACTTATTAAGGCAAGAGAAGGGTTGTGTGTGGTAATGTTGCATCTCGCATATCACTGAGGGAGAGTATCCAGGGCATGAGGTCAAAAGGTCAAGACAAGTTCCGCTCTGTATTGCTGGAAAGGGTTATTGCAGGGCATTGGCTGACATGCTGCAGATGGAAAACAAAAAATTGTTACAATCATTAAGATAACCAATCTCCATCTCCTATTTGCCAACTACCTACAAAAATAATGTTCAATGCTTGCAGGAGCGGCCGAAGAGTACAGACTGATGTAGAGCGGCAAAGTCATTAATTAATCGATTAGTTGTCAACTATTCGCCAATTAATTTGATAATTGATTAATTGGTTGGACTAATATTTTTATGAAAAAGAGTGAAAAACTTCTGACTCCAGCTTCCATGTGATTATTTCTTCACTCCTTTATGACAGTAAACTGAATATTTGACAAAACAAGAGATTTGAGGACGTCATCTCGGGGTTTGGAAACCACTGATAGACATTTTTTAACATTTCCTGACATTGTATAGACCAAGCTACTAATCGATTAATTATGCAAAAAAAATCAACGATTAATTGACAATAAAATACATGTTAGTTGCAGCCTTAGATGTCTGGAAGAGTCGAGATCCTTTATAACTACGAAGGAAATCATAATTTTTTTGAGGCAATATCGAGCAAAAGGAGGAAATACATTGGATTTGCAAAACAATAACATATAGGTTCATCTTTACCTGAAATCTACCTTTAATTCACTGTCAAGATAGATGGACAGTGTTTGGTCTCATGTATGTAGTAGAAATCTATTTAAACATTATTGACCATTTATATCCTCAAAATCCTACAAAAAACACAAAAATATGTCAGCATATTTGAGCCGAGATGTAACAATTTTAAGGATGCTGGCAGTGTATTTATTTAATTGTATACTCTTTGTACAACGTGTAGCACAGCATATTATTTTGTAAATTTTCCTGGGACCCAAAATCTATGTTGTGCCATCCTATAAACTAAGAATTATGGAAGATAAGGGATCTTAAAATGTTTCATGAGTTGTTCCCTCGAGCTCCTGCGTGGTTGGAAGCTCCTGTGGGTTTTTTGATGCTTTATCCCCCTCAAGGGGGTCAAAACGGCATTACACACAGCTCATGGACCCTCATGTTTCTGGAATTGTTATACTTTTTTAGTATAACACCATTTTGTCCATCTTAAACAATATTTAAATGTACATAGTTTTTCTTTCCAAATGAAACGTTTTAATATTTTTGTCTACATTCCAGACAGGATTTTAAGCAATGCAACCTTTTTTACACTTACTTATTGATGTTTGTTATACATAAAGCATTTTTGTCCTCAGAACTATTGAAGAGAAAGCATGTATTTTTCACATGTATTTCAGAAGCATACTCAACTCTTCTAAAAGTTCACGTGCCAATTAGCTCAGAGGACACGCACACGTAACAGAACATGAAATAAGAAAGACATTAAAGCAATAGTTGGAAGCCACTGAGATTGTGCAATACAATTCAGTGGTTTCATTTGTTATCTCTGTTTGTTGTCTCCCCATGTGTCCCAGCATTTGGCCAGTGACACATCATTTTTATTATTATTTTTTGCTCTGTTCCCCTGCACACTGGATTTGAAATCAATCCTGAGTGTTACGCATTTATATCAAACTACACATTTTTGAATTGTTAGCCTTAATATTCCTCTCAAAATTTAGGACACCAAAATTGTTGTATTTGTTATAATGTTATATGAATTTAAAGTAATTTAATTATGCAATTAATATTACACATATGTTGCACATATGTTGCACCTAGTTTGTCCGAAGCCTGCAACAGCAGACACTTTGTATCTTACCTGATGAGGCTTCTGTACCGTAGTGATTTTAACATTTTTTTTTTTTATTCCATCTAGTCTTGAATGTTTGAATGTGGTGACATTCTGTTGTTTGTCCCTGCAAACTACTTGTTGTCTTCATCTGTTTGGCATCATTACCCTGCCATTGTCTTTATTTTTATAAAATTCAGGGGTTGTATAAAAATGGATATAATTCCTACAATGATCTCCCACTATGCATAGACACCCTCAAGTCAAACATGAGAGTCAGCACTTTAAGCTCATACTCAGTGCTTCATTTCAAATCCAACGAGCTGGAATACAGAAACAAAGCAACAAAAAAATGTCACTGTCTAAATATTTTAACCTTCACTGTATGTGCCTGCATGTGTGTGTCTATGTGTGTGTGTATGTGTGTGTGTGTGTGTGTGTCTACATGTGTGTCTATGTATGCTGGTGAGGGATTAGACTCAGTGTGTGTCCACCAGTGATTAGCCTGGTCAGTGGGCCTGTTGTGCATTCACTCATCCCATTAGCATATTAATGCAGCCTCGCTCTCGATCTCCCTCCCGCCCTCTCTTTCCCTCTTTCTCTTTCTCTATACATATTTCCCAGAATTAATTGTCGCTTCCTGCAGCTTCAATCTATAAATATCGCCAATTTACGCCACTCTTGCTGTGAACCAACGGGCTATTTCGCCACACAAATTTCAAGGTGCCTACTCCTCTTTTCCCTCCAAAAATGTCCTCTTGTTCTCCAGCCCGTCCTCTCTCTCTGTCAGATCTTTGCCTTCTTTTTTTCATCCTGCTTTCCCTCTCCCCCTTCTCCCCACCTCATTCAAGTCTTTTACTTTCTCTCATTTTCCCTTTTCTCTCTCCTAGTCTGGCCCCCTGAACTTAGTCAAACACAGGAAAAAACACACAGAGGCAAATTCAAAGGGGTAAACACAGAGAGGGTAAGTAGACACAGACACACACACACACACCTCCCTACCCTCATTCACTCTCCTTTTCTGTCACTCTCACCCCTTCCACTGCAGCTTTAGCAAAACCCTCTCTAGATGCCGGTGCTAAGTGCAAACCAGACACATTCAACTGTACTTAACATAGGGATATTAGTCCTTTCTGCTCTACCAACAGACTCCAACCTCATTTCCAAAATGGCGCACCCCTCACCTATGGAGCCGGGCCTGTATGAGCGTTAGGCTTTGCACCTGAGCAGGGAAAATATGCAAAAAACTAAGGCATAAAAGACATTGACAGTTGGGTTATTTGTTCCTTTTACTTCCTGGAAGTTAACATGGACATTTAAGCATCAAGTCAGTCTCGAAAACCTGTTGAAACTAACATTACTTATTATTTATCGGCGTGAAAGAGAAAGTTTACAATGTTTTTCTGCATTTTGGAAAACTGTTTCAGAATTTGACATAGACCAATTTGTGTTGTTTAAATGGCCAAATAAATGAAGGGGCTTCCTCCACAGTTCCCATTTGGCTGCTGTCTCTGTTCAGCGCCATTACATTTTAGAACGATGATATTAATTATTTACCCGCCTGTCTTGTAAATCATGACTGCTATGTAAAAAGAAACATTTCCTAAGCTCACTCCACATCTAAGTTGACCTGAAGACATTATTGCTCATTTTACATCTTTTTGTTCTGTTAAACTAAAAGCTTTAACCAGAAATATTTTACAGGCCCAACTTGAAACAATCAGAATCTGAATCTAGTTTATTGCCAAGTAGGTTTGCAGGTACAAGGAATATTCTTTGCTGTATTGGTGCATGGACAGGAAACTTTGACGGAATAGGAAAAAAACGACAAAACATAAAAAATAAAAAAATACAATTCTGCAAGTGTATTTGTGGCAGAGGTTTTGGCCATGATGTCTGCAGCCTCCTGTCAGTGGGGAGGGGTTCTAAGAGTTTTGGTCCATGGTGCAAGGGGTCGGCCACAATATTTACAGGTTGTGAAGGCGTTACAGGCGTACAAGTCCTGGAGGGTAGAATGCAGCCAATCACCTTCTCCGCAGAGCAAATGATACGCTGCAGTCCATTGTCCTTGGTTTTGGCAGCAGCGGACCAGATGGTCATACAATACTGGTCATTTGGAAAAAAAGTTGAGCTGACCTCCAAAAATATCAAGAGACGCTCTCACAGGCTTTACATTTACATAAACACACACTCTCCCTTATTCAATATCTCCCTCTCTCTGTTTGTCTTTTTTTCAGTGTCTCTCGCTCATCCACCCACAATGCCACACAGTTTTAGTCCGTCCATGGTGGTCTGTCGCTGATTTTCAGAGGTCAGGGGCATGATGTCCATCCACAACTCCTGGTTTCACAAAGGCAGACGCAAGAATTGCGTTTGGACAATCAGCTCCGGACCTCCATCTTTCTCTTGATTTGTCGGTATGTTCGCACACTCACGCACACACGGATGCTCAGGCGGCTGGCGTGGTTCGATGGCTGGTGATTTAAGAGGTTCCTGAAGTAAATTCAGCTTTAATTCAATAATGTCAGAGAGTGAATGGGTGCCATTCCATCCAAATATCACTTTCTCCATCTGCTGAAGTTGGGTTTGAAAACCCAATATTTGACCTCCAGCTTGCTTCAGATCAGCGCCTACGGATGGAGACGAAGGAAACGATGGTCATACTAGAACAGAGGAATGAGCGGGAAGGCATAGAGAAAGAAAGAAGAGAAAAGGGAGAGGGAGAAAGCTCTAACTCATGCCTGTCCTCTGTGTGGGTGACACCATGATGAACGAAGGGGTCACCACCCAGGGGCAGGCTCGTCCAAAGGAGCCGGCGGTGTGACCCTGTACAAAAGAAGGAGTGGGTCCCCCAACGGTCACACGGATCAAAGAAGACAAAAGCCTGAGATGATAACTCAGCGCAGCAGTAGAGCGCATTATTATCAGACACATGAGCTGTAGTAGTAGTAAATTTAACTGAGTTGGAGGCAGGAAGGTGGGAGGGGGAGAAAACCTGCAAACGAAAAAGTAAAGCTCTGACTCCCCCTAATCTGATTTGCCGTACACAACATTTTCTCTTTATCTGATTCGCTCCGTGAGGCGTTTTCTCTTTCTGTGGGAGCCCGTCTTTATCCAAATGATGTGGTCTTTGGTGAGGCCTGGCCTATTCATGGGAACCCCATGTGCTGTGTGCCCACCATTGAGGTGCAGAGCAGCATGGCCACAAAGGATGGCAGCGTTTCAGAGAGTCCTTTCCTACTGTTAAAGACTCTGTTCAGAAAAAAAAAAAAAAGTTTTAAATCAGAGAGCCAGAAAAACCACCACAGAGATAAAAAAGAAGAAAAAAAGAAAGAAAGCCTTTCAATTGTTATCTGAATGCTGTAATACAAATATGTGTTTATATTCTAATAGTCAGTAAACTGGATAACATTTGACTTGGCTCTTCTTGACTGTCATGTCATGAATGCCAATATGACATGCTGGTTGAAACTTTTTTTCCAGTAAAAGAAACTTTGCAATAAAGTTTTCTGCCTGTTTAATGTCTGTATTAAAAACATTGGTATTCTATTATTATCTCTATGTCACACAAAAAAATGTATGTTCCATTTTCTCGAAAAAAAACCCTCCTAGCTGGTCTTGAACGAGGCCTGGAGGCCCTAAACTCATCTGGTGTACACTTCTTTTTATGTACTGTTACCCACAGGCTACTGGACCCCATTTCAAAAGACTTTTACTGTTGAAAAGTGAAAAAGGGGCATAATTTCTCAATTTAACTCAGTTAATGTTAACTCAAAGCATAAACAAAATAAGAACAAAACAAGAAGACAAAAGTGCAGTAGTGCCCAGTATTTGGACCCTTTGGGGCCTAAAATCTGGATCAAGAATCACTGCAAAAAGCACGTGATAAAGTCCCTTTCAGCCACAGAGGATTCATCCTTACATGTGCGACAGACATCCTCGCCTTCTCAATCTTCCTCCCTCCGTTCTGGGTCGAGCTTTAGTTTTATCGCTGTCGACGTCTGACCACACTTGTCCTACTTCTCCATCTTTCACTCTGCCCGCCTCAGCCCCTTCTGATCCTTCGTCCTTCTCCCTCTCCTTCTTCAACCCTTTCTGTCCGGCCCTCCCTCCTCCTTTACATTTTCTTTGCCCTCTCTCTCTCTCACTCAATGTCCCCGCCCTCTCTCTCTCTCTCTCTCTTTCTATCATTCCCTGTCTCTCACTCTCTTCCTCTCCTCATTTCATGCAGTGCTGGGGTTACCTAAGAGACTGGGCCTCAATGGAGAAAATCTCCTTTGGTACAATGAACTGGGCGAGAGGCAGAGGGGAGGGGTGTGTGTGTGTGTGTGTGTGTGTGTGTGTGTGTGTGTGGTGGGGGGGTTACTGGGTAGGATAAGGGGTGTTGGACACAGGAGGGGAAGGAGGGGGGTGAAGGAGGGAGGGAGTGAAACTAGAGGGAAAGATAGTGGGATGCGGATGCATGCAGGGATGGAAGGGGGATATGAAATCTCAAAAATTGAATAAGTGGCTTTGCTTGTGTAATTTGGCCTCAATGGTCAGTCTTTTGGCGGTTTTCTGTGGTGCCCCCCCCCCCCCAACTCCCCACCTGCTCCCCAGTCAGCCCACTTAGTTTAACTCAAAAAACACACACACACACTCTCACACACACACACAGAGAGACATGCATTTCAATTAATTTTCATTAAATCTCAATAACATTTCCCCAAGATGATAATGTTGTCTTTTACTTACTGATAAAAAATAAAAGTTTCACTCATTTTATGCACATTGCTGAAGACAAAGTTAAAAACCCTCCTATTAAGCATGAGCTGCAAGTCCGCCGTTGTGTCAGTGGTCGCCATTTTGCTTGTTTACTTGTTTGTTTTCTCTCTGCAGGGAGTGGAAGATGAGACCCAGAGGATCAGAGCTCTCTTTACAAAGACAAGTGTTTTCAACTTCCTCCACACGGCGCCAACCCCATTCAGCACAAGTAATTACACTATCCCCCTTTAATCCATTCACAGTGTCTATCCGAGAGGTGTTCCCCAAAGAAGGAGACAAAGCACACACAACCGTGTTTAGAGGTTAGTTACTGATTAGCAACAAAACTGTTGCAGTTCATTTTCCTGCTGCACCTTATTGAGCTCCTCAGCGATGCTATTCAGTTTGTCGTTTGTCTCCGAGTTTGCAAACAGATCCCCCGCTGCTCAACTCTGTGTCTTTACAACCCTAGCCCCCCTTCTCATCTGAGGATGTGGGAAAACAATAGGACTAATAAAAGAAGCAGGGCGATAATTACAGCACAGTGATGAAGTTAGTGCTAATACGCCCAAACCATAAATACCAGCAGTGTGAAATGGGATATGTTGTTGACTTTAGGGTGTCTTTTTATTCTTTTCTGTGCCAACAACGGCCAATTATTCTTATTTCCATGTATGTGCCGTGTACATGCCAGGGTGGATCTGGGATCTCTGTGTTAATGACTCTATCAGACCCTGATACCCAGAGGCCCCTGCTGAGGGAGTGCAGCCAAGGGGATTGCGGTTTAGAATGTGGCACAGGAGGTGTCAAAGTTGGGTTGGGGGTGCTGTGTATCTGCGTGTGTGTGTCCAAGCATGTGTATGCGTGTGAGACGGGGTAAAGAAGGAAGGGGGAGGGGGGGGGGGGCTTTGGGCAGATTGTCCATGGTACTCACCATTCCAGGCGGGGCTGAATGAAGTTATTTCCAGACCCCTGTCCATCTGTTACCGTGGCAGCAGCAGTGACCAAGGTGTTGCCATGGTGCGCTGGACACAAAAAGGCGTGGCGTGGGAACAGGTCCAGGGGTCAGGAGTGAGGGTCAGGGGGTCAAAGGTCACAGCCAGCTGGACAGCACACAAGAGGAGACCAGGGTGAGAAAAGAAGGAGGGAAAGTTTGGTTTTCTTTCTCTTTTCGCCCTTTCTTCTCTGGGTTTTTGATTGGGAAGGAGACGTCCGAAGAGTGGACACCACTGGACATTAACATTGAACTGGGGCGGTGAGATGAAAGGGAGTGGGGGTTGTGGAGGGTGAAGGGGAGTAAGGGGAGTGAGAAGGGCCATGGGGTTCACAGAGTGGGGCCCCTGCAACGTCCAGGCTTTGGTAGGCTCGCCTGCATTAGGCCTCATACCTACTGGTGTCTAATCGCACATAGCATTTGACAGGCAATTGACTTTGTTCAATGTACACGCAAATGCGGCTATTGAGAGGATGTGGACGGCTGCATGTGCTTGTGTGTCTGTCTGTGTGGCCCCGCGGCCTGCACTTTAGCCAGATAAGTGATACCCACAGAAAACAAAAGGCCATTCCACGATTTCATTCCGGTCATTTTAAGCTCCAAAACTGCTCCCAGACAATGAGACAATACAGACAAACTGAAGGCGGGTAAAGAATAAATTTTTTCGCTACACATGGGAAAACATTTTACATTTTATAAATCTAATTTATTTACACCTTGAATCTTTGCCTAGAAATTCTCTATCATACTATTCGTTCCATCTGCTATCTCAACACTTTGTCATCTTTTGTAATCGCTGTGTGTAAGCCGTTAGACATCGATGTTTCAGACGTCAGCAGCATCAGCAATTTCAAAAGTTTAAAAGACTGATCAAAGTTAAAATGATCACATTAAGGTGCTTCTTTCTACGGGCCTACTACTGACTACACACAGCTAAGCCATAATGTTAAAGTCCTGTTTCATTGGCAGAACTTAAAAAGTAAAACTTTGATCTACAGAGCTAAATAGGAGGAAACACACATACAAAGTTACAGCTGCGTTTATTTGTGTGTATGTATCGACACAATCTGTTTAGTTTTTTTTTTACATTTCACATTTAATGATGAATGGAATTGTTACTAAACAAATCTAAATCAAGTCAAATCACTGTTGGATTTTGAAGAAATGTACTGTAACATGCTGTGCACATTTTGCAGGGCACTTTGGGTGAGAATACATATTAAAATGTTCTTTAAAGGGGCGACCTCTAGCTCACCCAGTAAGAGTGTGCGCCCCATGTAGGCTGAGTCCTTTGCAGCGGCCGGGGTTTGAATCCGACTTGCGGCCCTTTGCTGTGTGTCACCCCCCATCTCTCTCTCACCTTTCCTGTCTATCCACGGTCACCCTATAATAAAGGGGAACAAAGCCCATAAAATGAATCTTTAAAATGTTTATTACAAAAGAAATGAAATAAATGGAGAGTATTGGATATTATTTTGTCACTCAGTCTACAGGTGACCATAGATTGACTTTGCAGGATTTAGTTGTGCTATCCTATTCACATCCTATAATAATTTAAACTTTCCAGTTTTCCCAATTCATTAACACCAAGTATGAATGGCCTTTTTTCTACAATATCACAAGTTTGTCTCTGCTGATAAAGCTGATTATCTTCTTGTGGTCACTGACAGATAATCTATTATTGGCCGAGGTGTAAAGATTCACAAAACTCAGGATTCATAGTCCCATTTTCAATATATTTGGTTTACCATTCATCTGTATAAAGGTATAATATTTCATACTACTACAACTTTTGTACAGATGTGACAACAGATTTGAATAAAAGGCATTTTAAGTGGTTTCATTTACTAAGTGTATTGTGAAATATCTCAAAGAAAACATCTGCAAAAATTGATTTTCAGTTTTGGAAGATACTTATTGTACTTATTTTATGTCCCATTCCTGCATTCCAACATACAATATATAAAGAACATGATTAAATGAAAAACATTTCTCATTGCACCATCAAATACTCTCCAAATTGAAAGATTTGAGCCGAAGGTGGATCATAGATGGATTGAACGTCTAGAGTCATGCTGAACTACGGCAGCAGGAAGATTGAAATGTCCACCTGCCCCGTAGCAAACTGAAAAAGACGGCAAAACCTTAAGCCGCATCAGTGGATAACACATTATGACAACGTGGATAAGAAGTCGCTTACAATGCAATTACACACACAAGAACACACACACAGACACATACACCCACAAGTAAATACACTGGGCCCCCTTAGACTTTAATAGTTGCTGGGATCCATACTCCTCCACAGCCCACAGTAATAGGATTAGGAGCAGGCTCGGGAGGACATGGCAGGCCAAGTCCAACGCTCCGTTTGACACCTTTTGTCCACGAACCCTGAGACGCAGATCACAGCAATGGGATGAGGGACAAAGGCTTTTGAACATTGTGTTGTAGCTACAAATATACCCTGATGGGAGACCGCTGAGCCCTAAGTTCCACAGCAGATAAATTAATCCAACAGCAATTTTGACAACTCAATCAATTTTTAGGACGATCAAGTATTAGAGAAACCGTCTTTTCTCCTTGTAAATGAATTAAAATGTTGTCTTGTAACTTTACCAGTGGAAGCAAAATACTTTTAATTCAAAAGATTTTATTGAAAATAAATCTGCTCTATGAAAAATGAGTTTAAGTGATTGTTTGGATGGGAAATGTTAGGCCCCAAGCAACTTTTCGCAATTCAAAAGTTACACTAATTACATGGATATGAATATATTTTTTATCCAATAGCACAGTAGTATTTTCTAAACTTTTGCTACCTATTAACTCATGTTAAGTTTGCAAGAAATTGCAAGTTTTACTCTGATTTAATTATGAGACAACAATGTTATTTGAATCCTTGTTATTGTAGGACATATAGCCAATTTGACTGTCATAGTCTGTTGTTTGGATTGTCTACTTAAAAGTAGACAAGTTTAAAGTTTTTAGTTTATGTAGGTGGACCTCTTTTTCTTTGTCTGTTGCTTTTCTAACTGCGCAGTTCTTCTTACCTGCTTATTCTAAACAAACCAGAAACATAAAAAGACTAGTTTCTAGATGACTGTAAGTTGTAGCAAAAGTGTCAAATATTTCTTCTAGTTTCTTCTATTTTTCTTTTTATTTCTTAAACTATTGATAGGTAGGAAAAAACAAAACATTGTCAGTTTTTCCTGCAAACTGCATATAATACAGATATCGTCTTGTTTTTCAGTAACACACATTTAGCAAAGTTATCTCCACTAAACACAACGGTATAGCCACGTGTGACACCTTTGTCGTGTAAAATGCGTTTTATAATTTTTACTTTGGATTTAATCACAAAACAGGTAGGCCTAATTATGCCATAGTGTGTTTGTGTGGTCGATTTATGGAGACTATGGTTAACTGCTGCTACTTTTGAACGTACATGTTCCAATAAATCAAGTTCCTTCCCAAGAGCTCCGTCCATGACCATTGTGAGCGTGACAATCGTCCCACCTTCCTCTGACCATTGAACTAATATCTCAGAGATCTGTTTTTACATTGTCTTCAAAGCCTTTTTCAGTCATATGAAGTTACATTTGAATTTAAATTGACACCATTTTTGTAATAAATATAATCCTCCATTTCTCTCGGCAAAGATATAAAAGGCATGCATCAGCTTTATGATGTCATTGCTTTATTTTTGCCACAATTGCATTTATGAATCTTAAACTGATCTTCAGCTGGTTCTGTTGCACTGAGTTGGCATCAGCTCGTCCTCGGTTCGAGCGATTATTGGCATTCCCAGCGATCTCCTCACATCCAGTGCCATGGCGAGGTGACACAGAGATTCTCTGTCCTCTCCCTCCCAGTGAACCCTGGGAGAGCGACCAAAAGCAGTTTTACGACCAAGAGCTGCTGACGCTCACTTCCTGCCAAGAATCACAGAGACAAGGTTCAAAGTGATCAGCGGCACGCATACAACACACGTGCAATAAGGAACGCACATAAACAGGACTTTAATCACATTCACGATCAAGCCTGAACTGCTGAATATTTCTGTCTTTTCTAAAACCCTGTTCACGCATTACTCTGAAAATGGTTTTTGGAGAAATTTCTCTAAGGTACAGCCAACAGGTGGACATAAGAAGTCCATGCTTGTACTCTGGGGGCCGGCAAAAGGTATTCTGGGAAAAGTAGCAAATGTAGGCAAGAGGAAAAGTGTATGGTGGACCTCAACACACTGCAAATTAGGGAAACACATGCAAATAGACACAAGACAAGCAAATTAAGAAACATCTTTAACAACTTGACGATACAAGCGCAGCATTTGGAAAAAGCGCCATGGAGACTTTTTTAGGGACACTAAAAAGTGATACAAACGCTGGGACGTGCAGCTCTTATTGTTGCCATTTGTGGATTATTGAAGTTGACTAGATTCAACATTCAACTAAGCGTTGAAATATTTAAGTTTTTGGGCTTATTTTAACATTGTGATTTCGATATAATTACCTTTTTATTAGAATATCTGAATCATGTGATCACAACAATGGACAGTTAACTTTAATTACATAAGCCATAAACCATGGCAACAAGAAGCGTGTCCCAGCAGTGTGCATGTCCCCTGGAAAAAGTTTCCGTTTTGAGCTTCTTGCAGCACTATTTCTAAATGCCGTCAAATATGGGTTTTTATTTGTCATCAAGTTGGTGAAGATGTTTCTTCATTTGAGTGCTGTGATTTCTTAATATGCAGTGCGTTGGGCTCTCTGGGCCGCCATAAAAGTAAGTTGAACAAGAGAGTCAATTACAGCATCTTATCACAAACAGTAAAGCAAGTGATTTTTCATTTATAAAGGGAGTCAACAACATTTATAGAATTTCACTTGCTTTAAAACCCAGAGACACATAGCAGTGTAATGTAGTGTGGCCCCAGAGGCTACATTCACCTGGCTACATGTAGCACACAGACTTCAATAAGAGGGAATAGACAGTTAACAGTATATAAACCCCATGAGGACAGTATCTAAGATGCTGCATGCTGTTTTTTGCAAATAAAACACAAAACAAACTCTATTATTGCTCTTAAAACCACACAATGTCTTGTTTTTACAGCTGTTTCTGCACAATGCTGTATAACTTAGTCAGAGACACAATTTATATGAAATGACTATGCAGTAGGAATATGATTGTAGACAAAACCATACATGAACATTAAATCTTAGCCTACATAAAAATGGAGGAAGCCGCAGTAGAAAAGGTCATGAGACCTTCAACGGAATAAAATATGGTCACATTACATTGATCCATCCTTTATGCAGGAATGATTTGAGGTAATTACAGTATACTTTTAAACTATAACTAATGGCAAATGTTGGTTGAGCACTGACATAGGGTATTACATCATGCAGTCAACATTAAAACGTGATAAAAGAATTGGTTTAAAATGATAGAAAAAACTTCTGATGATTCAAATGTGTGCTTCATCAAACTATTATCATATGACGATAACAAGTGTCTTCTAATTCAACAAGGAAATGGGCAGAAATGTCACTACTTTTACATATTTTAATTCAGTACAGAATGCAGATTTCTTAAATCGTTAATGTCGAACATGCTGCATTACCAAAACCAAAATCTTAAGATTAGCAGTTCTAACAGCAAGTTCTGGTAGATTTCATAGCATGGCCATTCCATCTTTGCATTGTGTGTGGTAAGGCTCAGCACATGTTGCTTTAAACTTCTTGACATTCTCACTCGCTCTTCCCAGCACTGAAAGAGAGCCTGATGAATCAATAAGAGCGATAAATAAAAGAGGGAAATCGTCTGAGTGGCAGAGATGTCTGAATAAGAGTCAGCGGTAAGAATGGATTACAATAGAAAAGCTCCAGAGAGTGTGTTTGTGTCTGTGTGTGAGAAAGTATTTTTTTTCAAAAAGAGCGGTGCATGTGATTATTGGACAAGGGCCGGACAGGGACCAGGCAGGGCAGCCTGCAGACGGACCCAGAGAAAGGGACATTTACCTTGAACTCCAATCGGCCCATCTCTGGGGCGGGGTCAGGTATTGTAGCCGGGCCTGACAGGGTCAGGAGGGGACAAGAGGGAGAGACAGGGGTAGGCTGGTGGGGACAAGGGACATGGGGTGCCCCTGGGGGGGGGGGGAGGGGACGCACAGAATGTGGTTGCTTCGCGGGGGAAGGAGAGTAGGTATTGGCAGATTTTCATAGGGTGCAGATGCTCAATATGCAGATGTCTAATCGAATTGTGCGACAATGAATTGGTTCCCCCCCTGATTTGCATCAGGACAATCCCCGGCAGAGGCTCAGGGGTCAGCGGAGTTCCCCTGGACAAAATGAGCAGCCGGCTGCAGACGCCTCAGAGAACGTGTGAACTTGAAGTAGACTTTACTCAATGACAAGGATATTGATTGATTCAAATTTCTGTCTGTCTGTCTGGGAGTGTGTGTGGCATCTGTCATTCCAGTGAAGTAAAAAAGTAAAAGTAAAAAATGGATAAAACATTTATTGCTTTTTAGTATGTGGCCAGCACTTTGCTATAGAGCTAGACCTATAGTATAAAAGTTTTGCTAAAAAAACTAAACAGGACACTCAGACACTGCCGTCCAGGCTAGGTCTCCATTTTTGTACATGGTTTCTCTTTTAAGAATAAATATTGTAAATAATGCCTCAAACCCAGAATGAATGTCTAACTTTTCATCTACTTGAAACAGTTCTTCAGAGGCAGCAGGACGCTTAAGCAGACAGAGGTTATAAAGACTAAAAGACCAGAGAGCAGCCAGTTCAAATGAAGAGGTTGGGAACCTCGGTGTCTTCTCTGAAAAATGGCCTTGACCAACTGCCACTTTACTCGTTTGAAAGCCATGATGTCTGTCCCTCATGGGTGGGCCAAATTCTCTGGGTGGGAAAAGCAGAGAAAGGGGAAGTAACTTTGCCCCTTATGACCTCATAAGGTGCAAGAATCAAGATTGGAAGATCTGAGCTTTCATTTTCTCGAAGGCAGAGCGGGATACCCATGGCTCGGTTTACACCTATCACCATTTCTAGCCACTGGGGAACCATAGGCAGGCTGGGGGAACTCATATTAATGTTAAAAAATAAAATGATATGTTCATGCATGGATTGATTGTTATGGTGTACATTACATACATACTAGCCAGTCCAAACAGAGATAGTATAGAGTCCAGACGTATACTGGATGTGGGAGTAAGGTGACTGGGATGGGAAGTAAAAGTCAGAGGGCATCTGGTGGATAGGTAGAAAACTTTGAAGAACGGGTTTGAGGAAGTGGGAATGTTGCTGGAGGGAGGGACAGACAGGAAGAATGGGACAAACACCATTTGGAGCGTGATGTCTGTCAACTCCTGCTTGAGTAATGTTTGCAAAATAAAATCTGTACAAGATGAGTAACATGCACACACCACATGCTTTGTCTCCTTTGTGGTGCAGGGAATGTAATCCCCCAAAGATCCATTTCAAAAAGAAAGAAGATTCCCGCCCACTCTTTCCACCTTTACACTCTGGAGATGTCAGAGTGACTGAGCTGTGGGTGCTGGACTGGCACCCTGAGCAGTTGGGGAGGTTTCAGTGCCTTGCTCAAGAGCCCCTTGGGGCAGTGCCCAGGAGGTGAACTGGCATATCTCCAGATACCAGTCCACACTCCGTAAGGGGGATTTGAACCAGCAGTCCTCTGGTTCTACTGCCACCCTCAAACGAACATTGTCGGCAGGATTTTGAACGGCGCGGGGAGACCCCAATAGATTTCCAGATCTGTAACCATTAGAGTTTATCTTAAATTGTTCTAAATCCTAATATCAATAGCATAATAGAAACATATTTACTCAAAAGTTGTACAGATTGCCATAGTTTAATTTTACTTTTCAAATGGACTTTGACAGAGTGCAGGCTTTTTGTAAGAAAAAATGGTGTTGTTATAATTGAAAAATGAACGTGAGGAAACCCACTGACATGCTGGAGCTGGTGCTCATGTTCTAGCAGCTTGTTCCTCTGTGCTCACTTCTCTCACAGCTGACTCAGCTCAGAGGTCTGTTGCTCTCTAGTGGTGACAGAAGGAAAGTCACTCCCTCCTCACTAAACCAACTCAAATGGAAGATCTGGATTGCAGTTTTCCTTCATATACATAACTAACAAAAAAATTATGTTTTAATCTATTTATTGTTATGTTTCAGGTCTGATGAACTTATGCAAATCCATTTATCAAATACAAAAACACAATGTATTGTATAATTCCCATTTGAACCTATATACACAAGTATTTTAAAACTGGTTTAATGAATGGTTTCTTTCTTTATGACTTTAGGTGGTAGCTGCTGTAGTGATCCCTCTCCAAAGAACAGCAGCATCGGTTCTTTCCAGATGTTACCTCAGCGAATGCTTATCAGATCATCACCATATCCAGAAACATTTAAATATGATTTATGAATTTACACTTGGCCATTTTGAGGTATCCTGCGACTTTCCAACAGGTCCTATCACTTAATATCTTAATGTTGGGTTAAACAAGTTTTGTTAATGCATATTTATGATGCAAAATAGTTTCAAATATTGATGTGACAGGAACTTTATTAGAGTTCTGAATCCTCTTTTAATCTAAGCTGTAAAGAAACAGTAAGAAATACAAAAGAACCTGGATTTCATTTTCATTTTATTTAATATTTGCTTTCATAATGTATGCAGTATGATTGGTCCAAAATTTAAAATTTTTGTCAAAATTATAATCAATGCATTACTGTAGTTCCAGCTGTTTCCTGTAACTAGTTTGGGACTCCAGAAGAAGCAGTGAAGAAAGCCCGATGGAGTGTTTCACTGTCGGACACGCAGGTTTTAGCAGATCATTCTGTTGGATAACTGGTTGTCAATTCCTAAAGCAGTAAAAAGTTTATCAAAGCCCTATTAATACTTTAAGGATTATTCAATTCAAAAAGTGTCATAAACAAAAGAACACGATGAGGCCAGTAACTCACTCTCAGGGCACACCTCATGAAGGAATTCCTGAAAAAGCACTTTACTTCATTTCACACCTCACCTCACAACACAAGATATGTTTACTATGTTTCATATTAAATGTATGAAATACCGATTTAAAGTTATTTTATGTATTTTTTGTTTGAAGGATGTTCATAAACACACAAACATCCAACACATGTAAACTTGATGAGTCCCTCAGAGTAACAGAACAAGGCGGTGTTATATTATCCAGCTCTACAGGAACTGACAAGGCCTTTTACCTGGAGATTCAACATAAAACAAGAGGAGCCAGATAAATAAATAAATCTTGTTCTTAAATAAAGAAGTAGAGCTGGAAAGCATCTTCATTCCAAAGTTGTTTCCTGGTTCATGAAATGTAAATGTTTCACCTGCAGCATAGACTACTACTGAAAATACTGAGCACCCACCCACGTATGCCAGACTGCCAGTGGGCTACATTCATTTAAAATTAAACATTGTAGTTGGTGCTAAGTGGGCGTCTGTCACAGTGTGAGTGGTTATGTCGCTGTCAGTGTGTTACGTGTCAGTTAAACTTCTCATCTCCAATTCTGTCTGTATTTGTGAGAAGTGGGGCTGTCCTGAGTTGAAAGATAGCTTTATTATTGAGTTAATGGCATAATAGGTAGGTGTGTGTGTGTGTGTGTGTGTGTGTGTGTGTGTGTGTTGGTGTCGGTCGCTGTCCATTTCCTTTGGTTCTGAAATGCCAACATATTTGACTCTTTTTTTTTATCGTGAGCACCCACGGAGGAAAACATAAATCGGCGCCAATGACCTGCAGTATGAGGTGTGTTCACCTGTGAATGACTCCTTACTGGTGAACAAGGACTTCACTCTGACCAAAAGGGATTTTAGACATGTTCTGGTTTCATTTGAGTCTCTGTTACCTGTTCCTGCCTGCTTCCACTAAAGCTCTCTGGTGGTGCTTGTCTGCTGCTAAAGTCCAAAACACATTGTATCATGTAACACAACATGAAGCTAGTTATGAGTTCCCTTTCATTTAGTTCTTGCTCCTGTAATAAATAAGTGTACTGTCAGACTCTAACGGCCTCTGTGCTGCTTCCTTTCCCCTACAGAGACCGGGTTGGAACAAAGGTTTAGTGAACTGAAAGATCAGACGCTGAGTCCAGAAAACTTCTTCTGACTTCTACGTTTGACTAATAAAGTTTAAAATCTTATAAATCTGAGTCAGATGTTTTCACACTTTCTTACTCTAACAGAAAAAACTGAATGATGCATTTTTAATGTAAGAGTCATTTTATTTCACATCAATTATACAAAAATAAAATACAAAATATGAGAATATCAAACACATCTGACGTGCTGAGTGTTGGCTGAAATTCTTAAAGACCAAAACCACACTTATATATATATATATATATAAATATATATATATATATATAAATATATATATATATATATATATATATATATATATATATATATATATATATATATAAAATCAGAATATTTACACATTATACATAATACACACAACATTTGTCTCGTAATTAAGCTAAATAATCAGGATGTTGATGTCAAGTTGTCCATCACCAGAGAGGACATTTTATTTACCCCTACTACATCGGGATGGTTCCCTACGTGTTACAGTAGTTTATCTATAAGACCCAAACCAAAGAGTACAAATAGAGTTATATATAGTTATATAGTATATGAACTGAATATTTGAATATACAAACCTATAATACAGAAAGGATATTAATCACACACAAACATATCTTTCACCATTAAGATGTTCAATTCCACAAAGCGACAAACTCAACATTTTGTCAACTCTTAATGAAGAAATTTAAAATGGTTTTTTTTGGCTTGTTTCTTTTTTGCTTTATGGCTATTTCATGTTATAGTTATTGAAAGGAAGTTTTTTAGTTTTTTTTTTTTTTGAATTGATTCTTAGCAAAAACTCTTTTGTTCTTTCACAAATATGTGCTCATTCATGTGTAATTACTTCAACCAATCAAAGTATTCTCGTAAGTGTAGAATCTACCATTCAGAATCATTCAGAATACATACGAGAGAGTCGCTCGAATGAAGGCCGCCATGTTGCGCCACTATCTTTAAAATACATTAGCCAAAGAAGGACATACCTCCGCATTTGACGCTTTTACACTCAGTGGCACTGTGACAAAGGCCAGGGAGGAGGAGAAGATTACTCACGAGTACAAGTAATCTGCCGGCAGCTTTGAAAGTCTGTTGTTATGGAGGATCACGCCAATTCTCTAGGACATGTAACGGAATCGCTAAGGGAGTTAAAAAAAAATTAAAAAGACAATGTGACAGGCAAAGCAACAAGTCCAACGTTAATATTGGAGTGGCCTTTCCAAGATGGAAAGAGCTCATATAGGGGCAAGGATTTTAAAAGGGACACTCAAGTTTCCTTCTTTCTTCTCTAAAGGTAATTCTGCCTATTTGTGAAACTTTGTTTTATAGTTGCTACTTGCTTGGCTAACTATAGCATGGTTGTACATAACGCTAGATTGACGTCTAGGATAATTTAAGGAAGAACATTTATTTATTTACAATATATTATTCATCCACAAAGAAAATTGGTGTCCTTAAAAGGTTGGATTTTTCCTTTTTTATAATTAAGGCATTAAGATCTATTTACAAAAGATGATTTTTTATTCCTCTTTTTAGTCAATTTAAGCATGGGTATGTAAACTTATGAGCACCACTGTAATTCTGCCTATTTGTGTAAATTTGTTTTATAGTTGCTACTTACTACTATAGCATGGTTGTACATAACGCTAGATCGACGTCTAGGATACTTTGGCTCGGGTCAGTAATGAAAAAGGATTGTCTAGCCTACCCTGTAAGATAAATGTAATTATGTGTTGTCATTTCCCTGGCAGAAAACTCACGTCATGTAACACAGACCAGCTACAGCTAGAACTAATCATTTCGATTTCATTGACATTGTTCATACTGCTTACAGAGATATATTAAAAACACAAACCTCCATTGCTTCTCTGCTACGCTGTAAACATTGCCTTGCACTATTAATCTCGTACAACATACAGAACAACAATAAAACTGATACTTTACTAACATTAGCTTGCATGTGTATGGGAACCTGATAGCTGATTTGGTACCAAAATAGCGTAAAACTAGTATTACACTGGAAGGATCACTCACTGTCGGTCATACATCTTGGAATAAAAAAGTTAAAATGCACTTGGAAGGGGGAGGGGCTATGGAGTAATATTTAGTAGGTTGTCATATACAATTTCACTGCTAGATGGTGAGAAATTCTTACACAATGTAGCTTTAATATAAAGGTTTGTTGTAGGAAGCGTATCATTTCAGGTGTTTAACTGGAGATGATCATAGTCCACGTCACAGCATTTACTGCTTACCGTCTCATCTGAAGTAACTCAGTGTGCAGGAGGGGTTTGTAAATCAGAAGTCTGGGAATATTTGTATAGAGTGTGTAGAGACGTTGTAAGGAGCTGTAAGGAAGAACACACCGTTACTGAGCTGCCTTTCATAAACAGAGGATGATGCAGCCTGTCCAGAGGCTGGTCGTTCAGATTAACTCTGCACATCCACCAGAAGGTGTTCAGTACTTCCAGCCTCTGAAACAGGTTTAGCATCTGATGTTTTATCCAGAACCAAGACACATGCTCCATCTGTCAGGATCAATGAGCTGACTCCACAACCTGAATGGGACATGTGCAACCAGCAGCCTCCAACCCGAGAGCTTTGTATATATGCTTCTATACGTTTGTCTTTGCAAAGCACTTTGGTGCAACTTGTTTGCTTTTAAGGTGATATATGAATGAAATAAAATGAAACTTAAACTGCCCCTTTCTTTATTTCATTTTATTGGTCATTTATACTTTGCCAATTCTCTCTATTTGAGGAAAGGATAGTAAAGTTATATTTTCAACTTCCATCATATCCACAATCCACACAAGAAAACTGACTCTGCTATTGCTGTCACACAAACATCTCATTATTTCTAGTACTACATGTTGTTTAGTACTACCATCTACAGTAATTCCAGGTCATGTCAAACAGTCATTGTTTTTTGGTCTATTAGCGGAGAAATCCTGAGTGAGTAAATAATTTTTTAATAAATTATAATAATAATAATAATAATACATTTTTATAATCTCCATGTCTTTACTGAAGTCTGTTTTGCAGTAACACATCCTGGTAACAGCACATCAGACCAGAGACAATAGAATAAAAAGTTCTACTCACATTGTGGAGGGAGTTTGGCTGAAACAAGAAGAGACAACAAATCATATCAGTAATGACAACAACACTGTCGGTGCATCCACATGATACAAGCCTTCGCACACCACCCCCACCCCACCTTCACACAGTTGCTAGTAGCCAAGGAGGACACGGAGGATTAAAAAAACATGGACTCTTCAGAAGAGGTCATTATCTTCACTCAAGTTTTTGCGTGCGGACGTTACAATCTTCTGAACATAGTCATACTGAGAAATCCAGAGAGAGTTGTGTGGGGCCGATAGTCTTCATTAGCTTTGTAGTAACTCATTCGGCAACGGCTTGAATGTAACAGACATTCATTAATGTCAAAAGGTTACGCACTAAAGCTTTAACATAAATGATAATGAACATTTGTCACCTTTTCCCACTGATTTTGATCTCCTATATTAATTATTCTCCTACTAATGTTAAATACCTATATTTTACCCTTCTACTCTTCACCTATTACATTTATCATCATCACCATCATCATCATGCTACAGTCTCTGTTGGTTGCTTTACAATAGTTTGTTTTAACTTTTTAACTTAAAGTAAAAAAAGACTAAATCTTTAAGTTCTTTAGTAACTCACTTTTCTTCTTTTTGTAATAATTGAATCCAGCGGTAGCAGCAAAGTAGACAACAAGAACAACAGGGACAGCCACTCCAGCAGCGATAAGGAGCGTGTAACGGTAATACCCTGTTTAACAAAAAACAACGTTACAACAAAATAGACAAAGAAGTACTGAACAGATCTATCTATTAACACCTGTACACACATCACTTATGAACCAATAACATGTTGGTTTGTGGAGAGCATTGGTTTAAAAACTAAAAAATGACTGACTCATTCCATAATAAACCAAAAGACAAAAGCTAATCCAACAAAAACACACCTTTGTTAGAGCCTCACAAACAACAACAGTAAGAGTTTGAAGCCGTGCTAGCAGCTCTGAGGTTGTTCTGAGGTACAGCGACGCTTTGAGCTCATTTTACCAGCATGTTGATGTGTGGCAGGTTATAATCTCAGCTCTGCATGTTAGCATTCTAATATTTCCTCATTAGCGCTAAACCTAAAGTACAGCTGAGGCTGAGAGGATGTCATTAGTTTTGCAGGTATTTGGTCATAAATTAAATTACTGGATAAACAGAAGGATTTGACCTGATGATGGCGTTAGCTGAAAAGTCAGAGGTTCAAAGTTTTTACAATCAATTCTCTGGGGACCATGAATATATGTACAGTATTTTACAGCCATCCAGTGAGTCTGTAACAAGCTGAAGGACAAACGGACCAACTGACAGACCACCTGTCAATGCAGTTCAACTTACTGACCGTATGCTAACTGTGCACTGGCGATCATTGGCTATTGATAGAAAGTAATGTCAGAGCACTCTAACTTGTGGGTCTCTACTGATCGAGGAGGGCTAGATCAAATCTTACCACCACAGAAAACAGCCAAAAAGAAGGTGATGTCAGACTGATTGAGTGATAATAAATGGCAGGTCAGTCTGAGCAGACTGTGGGAACATTGTTGTGTTTATGAAAATAAATTAGGAAATGGGATTCTACCTGCTATCGAAAAGCATACTCTTAAGTCGAAATACGTGTTCCACCATTCAGGACAAATCTTAGTAAGGAGAATCTCATTGCATTTTAGTCTAGATATGTCAGCATCCCATCTTTCTTTGATGTTGACAGCTTCTGGTTTCAGAGCGATCCATGTCGATGTCTTCAGGTCCAATGCTAGGAAGTCTTCTCCATCATAACCATACTGAACAAAACCATTGACCTCTTTAGTCTCATCATCCCACTCACAGCCAGCCACCTGAGAGAAAGAGACTGAGAGACAGAGACTGTAATTATAATAATGTATAATACTACTACTACTAATAATAATAAAATAACAATAATAATAATAAGAGTGGCACTGCCTCATCATTATTGCACAACTTTTACTTCTTGGATTACAACAACAGGACAAAGAGGGTCAGCTGAAGTTTCTAGAGTCAGTTACTTGCTCTCCACCGACTGCAAAACTCCAATGCATGATGGGAAACAGCCGGGTTTCCCCTGGTCTACAAGCTCATGGTCTCAGATGTTTGACCACAAACATTATGTTTTATAAAAAAAAAAATCATAATTATTACTAATTACAGATGAAAACGTTAAGAACTAGAGAGGCTGATCAAGTTAATTTCAATTATTCCAAATACAGTATCAAATCTACTACAAGTAGGGCATTTCAATTCTTAAAGGTCCCATGACATGGTGCTTTTTTTGGATGCTTTTATATAGACTTTAGTGGTCCCCTAATACTGTATCTGAAGTCTCTTTTATATAGACCTTAGTGGTCCCCTAATACTGGTCCTTTTATATAGACCTTAGTGGTCCCCTAATACTGTATCTGAAGTCTCTTTTTATATAGACCTTAGTGGTCCCCTAATACTGTATCTGAAGTCTCTTTTTATATAGACCTTAGTGGTCCCCTAATACTGTATCTGAAGTCTCTTTTATATAGACCTTAGTGGTCCCTAATACTGTATCTGAAGTCTCTTTTATATAGACCTTAGTGGTCCCTAATACTGTATCTGAAGTCTCTTTTATATAGACCTTAGTGGTCCCCTAATACTGTATCTGAAGTCTCTTTTATATAGACCTTAGTGGTCCCTAATACTGTATCTGAAGTCTCTTTTATATAGACCTTAGTGGTCCCTAATACTGTATCTGAAGTCTCTTTTATATAGACCTTAGTGGTCCCTTAATACTGTATCTGAAGTCTCTTTTATATAGACCTTAGTGGTCCCTTAAATATCTGAAGTCTCTTTTATATAGACCTTAGTAGTCTAATACTGTATCTGAAGTCTCTGTTATATAGACCTTAGTGGTCCCCTAATACTGTATCTCTTTATATAGACCTTAGTGGTCCCCTAATACTGTATCTGAAGTCTCTTTTATGTAGACCCCCCCCTAATACTGTATCTGAAGTCTCTTTTATATAGACCTTAGTGGTCCCCTAATACTGTATCTGAAGTCTCTTTTATATAGACCTTAGTGGTACTGTATCTGAAGTCTCTTTATATAGACCTTAGTGGTCCCCCTAATACTGTATCTGAAGTCTCTTTTATATAGACCTTAGTTTAATACTGTAGACCTTTTATATAGACCTTAGTGGTCCCTAATACTGTATCTGAAGTCTCTTTTATATAGACCTTAGTGGTCCCTAATACTGTATCTGAAGTCTCTTTTATATAGACCTTAGTGGTCCCCCTAATACTGTATCTGAAGTCTCTTTTATATAGACCTTAGTGGTCCCCTAATACTGTATCTGAAGTCTCTTTTATATAGACCTGGAAGTCTCTTTTATATAGACCTTAGTGGTACTGTATCCTCTTTTATATAGACTTAGTGTATCTGAAGTCTCTTTTTATATAGACCTTAGTGGTTAATACTGTATCTGAAGTCTCTTTTATATAGACCTTAGTGGTACGAAGTCTCTTTTATATACCTTAGTGGTATACTGTATCTGAAGTCTCTTTTATATTGGTTAATACTGTATCTGAAGTCTCTTTTATATAGACCTTAGTGGTCCCCCTAATACTGTATCTGAAGTCTCTTTTATATAGACCTTAGTGGTCTCTTTTATATAGACCCCCTAATACTGTATCTGAAGTCTCTTTTATATAGACCTTAGTGGTACCCTAATACTGTATCTGAAGTCTCTTTTATATAGACCTTAGTGGTCCCCTAATACTGTATCTGAAGTCTCTTTTTATATAGACCTTAGTGGTCCCCTAATGAAGTCTCTCTTTTATATAGACCTTAGTGGTCCCCTAATACTGTATCTGAAGTCTCTTTTATATAGACCTTAGTGGTCCCCTAATACTGTATACTGTATCTGAAGTCTCTTTTATATAGACCTTAGTGGTACCCTAATACTGTATCTGAAGTCTCTTTTATATAGAAGTCTCTTTTATATAGACCTTAGTGGTACCTAATACTGTATCTGAAGTCTCTTTTATATAGACCTTAGTGGTACCCTAATACTGTATCTGAAGTCTCTTTTATATAGACCTTAATGGTTAATACTGTATCTGAAGTCTCTTTTTATAGACCTTAGTGGTCCCCTAATACTGTATCTGAAGTCTCTTTTATATAGACCTTAGTGGTCCCCTAATACTGTATCTGAAGTCTCTTTTATATAGACCTTAGTGGTCCCCCTAATACTGTATCTGAAGTCTCTTTTATATAGACCTTAGTGGTACCCCTAATACTGTATCTGAAGTCTCTTTTATATAGACCTTAGTGGTACCCTAATATCTGAAGTCTCTTTTTTATATAGACCTTAGTGGTCCCTAATACTGTATCTGAAGTCTCTTTTATATAGACCTTAGTGGTCCCCTAATACTGTATCTGAAGTCTCTTTTATATAGACCTTAGTGGTCCCCCTAATACTGTATCTGAAGTCTCTTTTTATATAGACCCTTACTGTATCTGGTCCCCTTAGTGGTACTGTATCTGAAGTCTCTTTTATATAGACCTTAGTGGTCCCCCTAATACTGTATCTGAAGTCTCTTTTATATAGACCTTAGTGGTCCCTAATACTGTATCTGAAGTCTCTTTTATATAGACCTTAGTGGTCCCTAATACTGTATCTGAAGTCTCTCTTTTATATAGACCTTAGTGGTCTAATACTGTATCTGAAGTCTCTTTTATATAGACCTTAGTGGTCCCCTAATACTGTATCTGAAGTCTCTTTTATATAGACCTTAGTGGTCCCCTAATACTGTATCTGAAGTCTCTTTTATATAGATAGTGGTCCCCTAATACTGTATCTGAAGTCTCTTTTATATAGACCTTAGTGGTCTCCTAATACTGTATCTGAAGTCTCTTTTATATAGACCTTAGTGGTACCCCCTAATACTGTATCTGAAGTCTCTTTTTTATATAGACCTGGTCCTTTTTATAATACTGTATCTGAAGTCTCTTTTATATAGACCTTAGTGGTACCCTAATACTGTATCTGAAGTCTCTTTTATATAGACCTTAGTGGTCCGCTAATACTGTATCTGAAGTCTCTTTTATATAGACCTTAGTGGTCCCCTAATACTGTATCTGAAGTCTCTTTTATATAGACCTTAGTGGTCCCCTAATACTGTATCTGAAGTCTCTTTTATATAGACCTTAGTGGTCCCCTAATACTGTATCTGAAGTCTCTTTTATATAGACCTTAGTGGTCCCCTAATACTGTATCTGAAGTCTCTTTTATATAGACCTTTGAAGTCTCTTTTATATAGACCTTAGTGGTACCCTAATACTGTATCTGAAGTCTCTTTTATATAGACCTTAGTGGTACCCTAATACTGTATCTGAAGTCTCTTTTATATAGACCTTAGTGGTCCCTAATACTGTATCTGAAGTCTCTTTTATATAGACCTTAGTGGTCCCCTAATACTGTATCTGAAGTCTCTTTTATATAGACCTTAGTGGTCCCCTAATACTGTATCTGAAGTCTCTTTTATATAGACCTTAGTGGTACCCTAATACTGTATCTGAAGTCTCTTTTATATAGACCTTAGTGGTACGAAGTCTCTTTTATATAGACCTTAGTGGTACCCTAATACTGTATCTTTGAAGTCTCTTTTATATAGACCTTAGTGGTCCCCTAATACTGTATCTGAAGTCTCTTTTATATAGACCTTAGTGGTCCCCTAATACTGTATCTGAAGTCTCTTTTATATAGACCTTAGTGGTCCCCCTAATACTGTATCTGAAGTCTCTTTTATATAGACCTTAGTGGTCCCCCTAATACTGTATCTGAAGTCTCTTTTTATATAGACCTTAGTGGTCCCCTAATACTGTATCTGAAGTCTCTTTTTTATATAGACCTTAGTGGTCCCCTAATACTGTATCTGAAGTCTCTTTTTTTATATAGACCTTAGTGGTCCCCTTTTGAATATAGACCTTAGTGGTACCCTAATACTGTATCTGAAGTCTCTTTTATATAGACCTTAGTGGTCCCCCTAATACTGTATCTGAAGTCTCTTTTTATATAGACCTTAGTGTGGTCCCCTAATACTGTATCTGAAGTCTCTTTTATATAGACCTAATACTGTATCTGAAGTCTCTTTTATATAGACCTTAGTGGTCCCCTAATACTGTATCTGAAGTCTCTTTTATATAGACCTTAGTGGTCCCCTAATACTGTATCTGAAGTCTCTTTTATATAGACCTTAGTGGTACCCTAATACTGTATCTGAAGTCTCTTTTATATAGACCTTAGTGGTTGAAGTCTCTTTTATATAGACCTTATATACTGTATCTGAAGTCTCTTTTATATAGACCTTAGTGGTCCCCCCTAATACTGTATCTGAAGTCTCTTTTATAGACCTTAGTGGATACTGTATCTGAAGTCTCTTTTATATAGACCTTAGTGGTCCCCCTAATACTGTATCTGAAGTCTCTTTTATATAGACCTTAGTGGTCCCTAATACTGTATCTGAAGTCTCTTTTATATAGACCTTAGTGGTACCTAATACTGTATCTGAAGTCTCTTTTATATAGACCTTAGTGGTACCCTAATACTGTATCTGAAGTCTCTTTTTATATAGACCTTAGTGGTCCGCTAATACTGTATCTGAAGTCTCTTTTATATAGACCTTAGTGGTCCCCCTAATACTGTATCTGAAGTCTCTTTTATATAGACCTTAGTGGTCCCCCTAATACTGTATCTGAAGTCTCTTTTATATAGACCTTAGTGGTCCCCTAATACTGTATCTGAAGTCTCTTTTATATAGACCTTAGTGGTACGAAGTCTCTTTTATATAGACCTTAGTGGTACCCTAATACTGTATCTGAAGTCTCTTTTATATAGACCTTAGTGGTACCCTAATACTGTATCTGAAGTCTCTTTTATATAGACCTTAGTGGTACCCTAATACTGTATCTGAAGTCTCTTTTATATAGACCTTAGTGGTCCGCTAATACTGTATCTGAAGTCTCTTTTATATAGACCTTAGTGGTCCCCTAATACTGTATCTGAAGTCTCTTTTATATAGACCTTAGTGGTCCCCTAATACTGTATCTGAAGTCTCTTTATATAGACCTTAGTGGTCCCTAATACTGTATCTGAAGTCTCTTTTATATAGACCTTAGTGGTCCCTTATACTGTATCTGAAGTCTCTTTTATATAGACCTTAGTGGTCCCCTAATACCATGTTTGAACTCTCTTTCCCAAAATTCAGCCTTGGTGCAGAACTAGAGCCAGTCCCACAATGAGCTTTCCTTAGTATGTACCATTTCTGTAGCTTTATATGCTATTGAGGAGGAGGGGGGAGGGGCAATGTGGAGGGTCGGGGTTTACAGGGTGGAGGGTGTGGCCTTGACCAACTGACACTTTGCAAGCCATGATGTCTATTGCTGCGTTCACGCCATAGACATAATAAAGAGTAGACGCCGCATTGGCTGCTGAGCGCGAGAAATCCAGCCGCCATCTTGGACCGGTCATACTCGTTACTTGGCAGCAGAAGATACAAGATGCCAGAGCACTGTGCAGCATATTCCTGCTCAGATCGGCGGATTTTTTTTATCTTATCTCTTTCACTTTGGGTTCTGTGAAGCATTTTGTAGGCCTATATGTGTTTTGAAAATTGCTACATAAGTTAAGTTCCAAAAAGCAGCACTAATGTATGCTTGTGTTGTTATTACATTGGGATTGTCTCTGGTTTAGTTGGGATTTGTTTGATAAGACTTGCGTTACTCTTATAAGATAGATAGATAGATAGAGATATATATATAATTATATAGCCTTTTCAATAGCAATGTGCTTGAGTACAGAGTCAACACAACATAAAAAGAGGTGTATCTGTCCAAATACTTATGTAATAAGAGCTGAGACAACTGGTCATTTATCAAATATATCGAAAGTCGCAATAAGTATGCAATATTTAGTTTATTTTGTGGAGCTGTCCTGTTAACTTTATTTATGTATTTTATACTGTCCAACCAGTAGAACCCGTCCTGTTCTGTAGACATGGTCCTTAGTTATTTATATTATAATTTTATTTATATATTTTATACTGTCCAACCAGTAGAACCCGTCCTGTCCTGTAAACATGGTCCTTAGTTATTTATATTATAACTTTATTTTGTATTTTTATACTGTCCAACCAGTAGAACCCGTCCTGTTCTGTAGACATGGTCCTTAGTTATTTATATTATAACTTGATTTATATATTTTATACTGTCCAACCACTAGAACCCGTCCTGTTCTGTAGACATGGTCCTTAGTTATTTATATTATAACTTTATTTATGTATTTTATACTGTCCAACCAGTAGAACCCGTCCTGTCCTGTAAACATGGTCCTTAGTTATTTATATTATAACTTTATTTATGTATTTTATACTGTCCAACCAGTAGAACCCGTCCTGTCCTGTAAACATGGTCCTTAGTTATTTATATTATAACTTTATTTATGTATTTTATACTGTCCAACCAGTAGAACCCGTCCTGTTCTGTAGACATGGTCCTTAGTTATTTATATTATAACTTGATTTATATATTTTATACTGTCCAACCAGTAGAACCCGTCCTGTTCTGTAGACATGGTCCTTAGTTATTCATGTTGGACCAGTCCAATATAACTTTCAGTTAAAATAAACCTTGTGTTGTAAGAAAACTTGTTTAATTTGTTATGAATCTATTTTGTAATTTTATATATGTTTAAAAATATCGGAATTCATATAGATGTTGCAATATCACATTTTGTCAATGTTGTGCAACCCTAGTGTGTGTGTGTGTGTGTGTGTGTGTGTTGGGAGTGGGGCTGCTAAATGTCAAGGTCTGGGAGGCAATTGATGCAGAACAAAGTGGTAGTACTGTGCGTGTGTGTGTGTGTGTGTGTGTGTGCGTGTGTGACAGAGAGAGAGACAAATATAAAAAGCTTCAAGTAGACTCTAATAATATAATCATATTGTTTCTTGTACTTAAATATCTGACTTTACGGTCACTAGCCTATCTGTTTCTTCTTCCCTATCATATTTATAATGTGTGTGCAAATTATTTTTCTATAATAGGTATTTATACCTATTATAGCCTACATCATATATGTGATGTAGGGGTATTTATACCTATTGTAGCCTACATCATATATGTTATGTAGGGGTATTTATACCTATTATAGCCTACATCATATATGTGATGTAGGGGTATTTATACCTATTGTAGCCTACATCATATATGTTATGTAGGGGTATTTATACCTATTATAGCCTACATCATATATGTGATGTAGGGGTATTTATACCTATTATAGCCTACATCATATATGTGATGTAGGGGTATTTATACCTATTGTAGCCTACATCATATATGTTATGTAGGGGTATTTTTGCAAATACCTATCATTTACAAATGATAGATACACCGAGATGTCTGGTCTAGGGTGACCAGACGTCCTCGAATTTAGGACAGTCCCCCGTTTTTGTCCCCTGACTAAATACAGAAGAAAAACTACCTCTGTCCTTGTTCTTTTTTTTTAAAGACACAACATTAGGTTTTTCAATCAGATTTACAGTCAAATTGGAAATATCCCCGTTGCTCTCCCTTTTCGTCTGGTGAATTTATATCATATCAGAATATTCTATTACTGTTAAGCACACTATGAATATTAAAATACGCCTAATCATGTGTCCTGTATCATAGCTACATGTATGACCTTTGTAGCAAAAAAAAACATGAAAACCAGTTGGGTATTCAGTGAGATTGATTAATTAAACGCGCTGACAGCTCATTGCACCTGCCAAACACATTACACTGTGTGGAGCGGGTGACCGGTCCAAGATGGCGGCCCCAAATCTCGTCAGCGCCAATAGGCAGTAGCGGTCGATGCGGCGTCTACTCTTTATTATGTCTATGGTTCACGCCACCTAGGAATATCAGGGACCGCCCCCGTTATTATGTTGTTACTCCGACTGCCAGCGTTCACATGGTCAGGATGCGCCTTCTTCTTCTGTTATATTGGCGTTTGGCATAACAACTTGTAGGAGCCACATATTGTATGTTGTTTATGGTCTCATTTATGTAGTGTGTTGATTATTGTGTTGTGCACTAATAATGTAGGTGGTGGGTGTTTTCATCACGGTTTGAGAGGAAGTTATATCAAATTAGTTTGCTTCACCTGTTCACCTGGGTGTTTTGAGAGGGGGTGAGCCTGTTGACCGCAGCACGCCGCACTAGCGCAATTATTTCTACTCACAAGGTCACTTTACATTTGGTAACTGCAGTGCTAGCTCTATTTTACTTGTGGAAGAATAAGAATAAATTATTGTTATACAATCCTGAGCGCGTCACACTGTGTTTATGCATCTCTCAGTGTTTAGCACCTTGTTGAACTTCTTTCAACCGCAACACAACTTGCTGCATGACTGCCACGCACTGTTGGGTGTAGCCTAGAGCATCAGATATGTGTGTGAAAACATGGAGGCCACAATAACAAAAGATTTGCTGCTGTTTTCTTATGCAAGCATACAAACAGCACATCGACAGGTGTTTGTGTTATCTGCAGGACAACTCGAACGGGAAAGGACACGGATAAGATGTTGTTTTTTATGCATAGGCCTATTTATGAATCATTGGAAACATGTTATGTCTGTGTATGTTTCTTGCCAGAGGCGTGTGTATGTTTCCACAATAAACAGAACATTGTCATTGAAATATTTTCAGTGAACCAACGTCGCCTACAGTTGTCAACAACGCGTCACCAACTGGGAAACTTTGTTAGAAAAATCTAACCCGAGTTTCTCACAGGATTTTTTGATTTCCACAGGAAGTGACGTGAATGATTCCCTCGGAAAAATGTTTTTGAACGCACGGTATCTCTTTCTCGTGGGCGCGCGCCAAATTCTCTGGGCGGGCAAAGCAGAGAAAGGGGAGGTAACCTTGTTCCTTATGACTTCATAAGGGGCACGTTTCCAGATCAGCCCATCTGAGCTTTCATTTCTTAAAGGCAGAGCAGGATACCCAGGGCTCGGTTTACACCTATTGACATTTCTAGCCACTGGGGGGACCATAGGCAGGCTGGGGAACTCATATTAATGTAAAACCTCATAAAGTGGAATTTTCATGTAATGGGACCTTTAAAATGAAATTTGTAGTGTACAGACATATGTGTTGTATGTATGTGCTTTAGAAATAAAGTTTGACTGATGTTAGAGCCCTCAGTCTCGTTATCTGACAGGTCAATGAAGGAAATAAAGGATGTCTTGGATTACTGCTTTTCCTCTTCCAGTGTATGTGAATATATTTTGACTATGTATTGATGTTTTGAATTTTATTATCTCAAAGTGGAGATGTGTTTGGGTCACTTTAACATAAAATAAAGATGTAGAACAGTTTAGCAGTAAACAGTGAAGTGTTACCTCCAGTTTGGTTGAAGCTCTGCGTCATGTTATCCATCCAGGCTTTGAAGAAGTCAGACTGATCCTTAGAACACTCAGTGTACATTTTCCAATGCTGAGGATTTTTTTCTAATAACATTTTCACCAAGTCCCGTTCTAGTATCTTTTTGTTGCAGTTAGCCACGAGAGATTTATCCGGCACTGCAGCAACCACACGCTCTGACAAGTTTGGGTCTCCAGATTCAGTGAAAAGAAACTTGATTGAGTGTTCCACTGCAGGACAAACAAGGTTTATAGATTCAGTGTAAATATAATGCATATCATTATTTTATCATAAATACAATGGCACCATTATGATTCAGTAAATCTAAAACATGATGTTAGCCGAACCGTCATGATAGTAATAACACGCAGGAACAGAGTAAAAAATGGAGGAAGCTGTTGGTTAGCTGTTAACTGCTCTGGGAAATGGTTTAGTTGGCAACAGTCTTAAGACAGCAGTCAACTGTACAAATGTGTTTCTGAAATAAAGGCTGAAGGAGATAGACCGATAACTGGGAGTTTAGGCTTTTTGTGTGTATGTGGTAGTATGGCCACAGATATCAAACAGAAGGCTTACGCAGAGCATCAGAAAGGTGAAAAATCAATAAATCATGAAGTAAACTAAACACATCTTTCAGTCACTTCCTGTTCCAGTCTTACCCTCTTCGACCTTGTCATACTCTCGATCTGCAAAGAAAGAGAGACAGAAAGAGAGAGAGAGAGAGAGAGAGAGAGAGAGAGAGAGAGAGAGAGAGAGAGAGCAAAAGAGAGAAAGAAAGAAAGAGAGAGAGAGAGACAGAGAGATGAGAAAGGTCAAACATGAATGGAAAGAAAACAACAGAAAAAGAAAAATACAATAGGGAATTGATAACAGGTATGAAAATTCTTCCAAGTAAAATAAATAAGTAAATAATCCTCAAACAACAACAGTAAGAGTTTGAAGCCGTGCTAGCAGCTCTGAGGTTGTTCTAAGGTACAGCGACGCTTTGAGCTCATTTTACCAGCATGTTGATGTGTGGCAGGTTATAATCTCAGCTCTGCATGTTAGCATTGTAATATTTCCTCATTAGCGCTAAACCTAAAGTACAGCTGAGGCTGAGAGGATGTCATTAGTTTTGCAGGTATTTGGTCATAAATTAAATTACTGGATAAACAGAAGGATTTGACCTGATGATGGCGTTGGCTGAAAAGTCAGAGGTTCAAATTTACAATCGATTCTCTGGGGACCATGAATATATGTACAGTATTTTACAGCCATCCAGTGAGTCTGTAACAAGCTGAAGGACAAACGGACCAACTGACAGACCACCTGTCAATGCAGTTAAACTTACTGACCGTATGCTAACTGTGCACTGGCGATCATTGGCTATTGATAGAAAGTAATGTCAGAGCACTCTAACTTGTGGGTCTCTACTGATCGAGGAGGGCTAGATCAAATCTTACCACCACAGAAAACAGCCAAAAAGAAGGTGATGTCAGACTGATTGGAGTGATAATAAAATGGCAGGTCAGTCTGAGCAGACCGTATGAACACTGTTGTGTTTATGAAAATAAATTAGGAAATGTGATTTTACCTCTCTTCCGAAAGCATAAGTCGAAATACATGCTACTCCATTCATGACAAATCTCAGTGAGGAGAATCTCATTGCATTTTAGTCTAGATATGTCAGCATCCCATCTTTCTTTGATGATGACAGCTTCTGGTTTCAGAGCGATCCATGTCGATGTCTTCAGGTCCAATGCTAGGAAGTCTTCTCCATCATAACCATACTGATTAAAACCATTGACCTCTTTAGTCTCATCATCCCACTCACAGCCAGCCACCTGAGAGAAAGAGACTGAGAGACAGAGACTGTAATTATAATAATGTATAATACTACTACTACTACTAATAAAAATAACAATAATAATAATAATAATAATAATAATAATAATAAGAGTGGCACTGCCTCATCATTATTGCACAACTTTTACTTCTTGGATTACAACAACAGGACAAAGTGGGTCAGCTGAAGTTTCTAGAGTCAGTTACTTGCTCTCCACCGACTGCAAAACTCCAATGCATGATGGGAAACAGCCGGGTTTCCCCTGGTCTACAAGCTCATGGTCTCAGATGTTTGACCACAAACATTATGTTTTATAAAAAAAAAATCATAATTATTACTAATTACATGATGAAAACTTTAAGAACTAGAAAGGCTGATCAAGTTAATTTCAATTATTCCAAATACAGTATCAAATCTACTACAAGTAGGGCATTTCAATTCTTAAAGGTCCCATGACATGGTGCTTTTTGGATGCTTTTATATAGACCTTAGTGGTCCCCTAATACTGTATCTGAAGTCTCTTTTATATAGACCTTAGTGGTCCCCTAATACTGTATCTGAAGTCTCTTTATATAGACCTTAGTGGTCCCCTAATACTGTATCTGAAGTCTCTTTTATATAGACCTTAGTGGTCCCCTAATACTGTATCTGAAGTCTCTTTATATAGACCTTAGTGGTCCCTAATACTGTATCTGAAGTCTCTTTTATATAGACCTTAATGGTCCCTAATACTGTATCTGAAGTCTCTTTTATATAGACCTTAATGGTCCCTAATACTGTATCTGAAGTCTCTTTTATATAGACCTTAGCGGTCCCTAATACTGTATCTGAAGTCTCTTTTATATAGACCTTAGTGGTCCCTAATACTGTATCTGAAGTCTCTTTTATATAGACCTTAGTGGTCCCCTAATACTGTATCTGAAGTCTCTTTATATAGACCTTAGTGGTCCCTTATACTGTATCTGAAGTCTCTTTTATATAGACCTTAGTGGTCCCTAATACTGTATCTGAAGTCTCTTTTATATAGACCTTAGTGGTCCCTAATACTGTATCTGAAGTCTCTTTTATATAGACCTTAGTGGTCCCCCTAATACTGTATCTGAAGTCTCTTTTATATAGACCTTAGTGGTCCCCTAATACTGTATCTGAAGTCTCTTTATATAGACCTTAGTGGTCCCTAATACTGTATCTGAAGTCTCTTTTATATAGACCTTAGTGGTCCCTTATACTGTATCTGAAGTCTCTTTTATATAGACCTTAGTGGTCCCCTAATACCATGTTTGAACTCTCTTTCCCAAAATTCAGCCTTGGTGCAGAACTAGAGCCAGTCCCACAATGAGCTTTCCTTAGTATGTACCATTTCTGTAGCTTTATATGCTATTGAGGAGGAGAGGGGGGAGGGGCAATGTGGAGGGTCGGGGGTTTACAGGGTGGAGGGTGTGGCCTTGACCAACTGACACTTTGCAAGCCATGATGTCTATTGCTGCGTTCACGCCACCTAGGAATATCAGGGACCGCCCCCGTTATTATGTTGTTACTCCGACTGCCAGCGTTCACATGGTCAGGATGCGCCTTCTTCTTCTGTTATATTGGCGTTTGGCATAACAACTTGTAGGAGCCACATATTGTATGATGTTTATGGTCTCACTTATGTAATGTGTTGATTATTGTGTTGTGCACTAATATTGTAGGTGGTGGGTGTTTTCATCACGGTTTGAGAGGAAGTTATATCAAATTAGTTTGCTTCACCTGTTCACCTGGGTGTTTTGAGAGGGGGTGAGCCTGTTGACCGCAGCACGCCGCACTAGTGCAATTATTTCTACTCACAAGGTCACTTTACATTTGGTAACTGCAGTGCTAGCTCTATTTTACCTTGTGGAAGAATAAGAATAAATTATTGTTATACAATCCTGAGCGCGTCACACTGTGTTTATGCATCTCTCAGTGTTTAGCACCTTGTTGAACTTCTTTCAACCGCAACACAACTTGCTGCATGACTGCCACGCACTGTTGGGTGTAGCCTAGAGCATCAGATATGTGTGTGAAAACATGGAGGCCACAATAACAAAAGATTTGCTGCTGTTTTCTTATGCAAGCATACAAACAGCACATCGACAGGTGTTTGTGTTATCTGCAGGACAACGAACGGGAAAGGACACGGATAAGATGTTGTTTTTTATGCATAGGCCTATTTATAAATCATTGGAAACATGTTATGTCTGTGTATGTTTCTTGCCAGAGGCGTGTGTATGTTTCCACAATAAACAGAACATTGTCATTGAAATATTTTCAGTGAACCAACGTCGCCTACAGTTGTCAACAACGCGTCACCAACTGGGAAACTTTGTTAGAAAAATCTAACCCGAGTTTCTCACAGGATTTTTTGATTTCCACAGGAAGTGACGTGAATGATTCCCTCGGAAAAATGTTTTTGAACGCACGGTATCTCTTTCTCGTGGGCGCGCCAAATTCTCTGGGCGGGCAAAGCAGAGAAAGGGGAGGTAACCTTGTTCCTTATGACTTCATAAGGGGCACGTTTCCAGATCAGCCCATCTGAGCTTTCATTTCTTAAAGGCAGAGCAGGATACCCAGGGCTCGGTTTACACCTATTGACATTTCTAGCCACTGGGGGACCATAGGCAGGCTGGGGAACTCATATTAATGTAAAACCTCATAAAGTGGAATTTTCATGTAATGGGACCTTTAAAATGAAATTTGTAGTGTACAGACATATGTGTTGTATGTATGTACTTTAGAAATAAAGTTTGACTGATGTTAGAGC
>CM049384.1:5217353-5250569 GCA_026937815.1 Etheostoma perlongum | reverse complement strand
GCAAACCTAACGGAACATGTTCTGGTGACGTCAGAACAGAGACGTCCCTCCTCGGAGAAAAATCACAGACAAAACAGCTGAACCGTCTCGGTCCTCGGACACGTCTTTATCAAAACAAGATGAAGAAGTTTTTGTTGTTGCTTCTCTTCTGTCACGTCTCATCTCCAGGTAAGATCACATTTTAATTATTTGCATTACTTTCCTCTCAGCTCTGTGTTTTGTTCCTGTGTAGCTCTGGAACACAGCTGGAGTTAAGTTTCACTTTTACTTCGAGACCATCATGTTTTAGATTTACTGAATCATAATGGTGCCATTGTATTTGTGATAAAATAATGATATGCATTATATTTACACTGAATCTATAAACCTTGTTTGTCCTGCAGTGGAACACTCAATCAAGTTTCTTTTCACTGAATCTGGAGACCCAAACTTGTCAGAGCGTGTGGTTGCTGCAGTGCCGGATAAATCTCTCGTGGCTAACTGCAACCAAGAGATACTAGAACGGGACTTGGTGAAAATGTTATTAGAAAACCAATCCTAAGCATTGGAAAATGTACACTGAGTGTTTTAAGGATCAGTCTGACTTCTTCAAAGCCTGGATGGATAACATGACGCAGAGTTTCAACCAAACTGGAGGTAACACTTCACTGTTTACTGCTAAACTGTTCTACATCTTCATTTTATATTAAAGTGACCCAAACTCATCTCCACTTTGAGATAATGAAATTCAAAACATCAATACATAGCCTAGCCTAGTCAAAATATATTCACATACACTGGAAGAGGAAAAGCAGTAATCCAAGACATCCTTTATTTCCTTCATTGACCTGTCAGATAACGAGACTGAGGGCTCTAACATCAGTCAAACTTTATTTCTAAAGCACATACATACAACACATATGTCTGTACACTACAGATTTCATTTTAAAGGTCCCATTACATGAAAATTCCACTTTATGAGGTTTTACATTAATATGAGTTCCCCAGCCTGCCTATGGTCCCCCAGTGGCTAGAAATGTCAATAGGTGTAAACCGAGCCCTTGGTATCCTGCTCTGCCTTTAAGAAATGAAAGCTCAGATGGGCTGATCTGGAATCTTGCCCCTTATGAAGTCATAAGGAACAAGGTTACCTCCCCTTTCTCTGCTTTGCCCGCCCAGAGAATTTGGCGCGCCCACGAGAAAGAGATACCGTGCGTTCAAAAACATTTTTCCGAGGGAATCATTCACGTCACTTCCTGTGGAAATCAAAAAATCCTGTGAGAAACTCGGGCTAGATTTTTCTAACAAAGTTTCCCAGTTGGTGACGCGTTGTTGACAACTGTAGGCGACGTTGGTTCACTGAAAATATTTCAATGACAATGTTCTGTTTATTGTGGAAACATACACACGCCTCTGGCAAGAAACATACACAGACATAACATGTTTCCAATGATTCATAAATAGGCCTATGCATAAAAAACAACATCTTATCCGTGTCCTTTCCCGTTCGTTGTCCTGCAGATAACACAAACACCTGTCGATGTGCTGTTTGTATGCTTGCATAAGAAAACAGCAGCAAATCTTTTGTTATTGTGGCCTCCATGTTTTCACACACATATCTGATGCTCTAGGCTACACCCAACAGTGCGTGGCAGTCATGCAGCAAGTTGTGTTGCGGTTGAAAGAAGTTCAACAAGGTGCTAAACACTGAGAGATGCATAAACACAGTGTGACGCGCTCAGGATTGTATAACAATAATTTATTCTTATTCTTCCACAGGTAAAATAGAGCTAGCACTGCAGTTACCAAATGTAAAGTGACCTTGTGAGTAGAAATAATTGCGCTAGTGCGGCGTGCTGCGGTCAACAGGCTCACCCCCTCTCAAAACACCCAGGTGAACAGGTGAAGCAAACTAATTTGATATAACTTCCTCTCAAACCGTGATGAAAACACCCACCACCTACATTATTAGTGCACAACACAATAATCAACACACTACATAAATGAGACCATAAACAACATACAATATGTGGCTCCTACAAGTTGTTATGCCAAACGCCAATATAACAGAAGAAGAAGGCGCATCCTGACCATGTGAACGCTGGCAGTCGGAGTAACAACATAATAACGGGGGCGGTCCCTGATATTCCTAGGTGGCGTGAACGCAGCAATAGACATCATGGCTTGCAAAGTGTCAGTTGGTCAAGGCCACACCCTCCACCCTGTAAACCCCCGACCCTCCACATTGCCCCTCCCCCCTCTCCTCCTCAATAGCATATAAAGCTACAGAAATGGTACATACTAAGGAAAGCTCATTGTGGGACTGGCTCTAGTTCTGCACCAAGGCTGAATTTTGGGAAAGAGAGTTCAAACATGGTATTAGGGGACCACTAAGGTCTATATAAAAGAGACTTCAGATACAGTATAAGGGACCACTAAGGTCTATATAAAGAGACTTCAGATACAGTATTAGGGGACCACTAAGGTCTATATAAAGAGACTTCAGGATAAACAGTCAGATACAGTATTAGGGGACCACTAAGGTCTATATAAAAGAGACTTCAGATACAGTATTAGGGGGGGACCACTAAGGTCTATATAAAAGAGACTTCAGATACAGTATAAGGGACCACTAAGGTCTATAAAAGAGACTTCAGATACAGTATTAGGGGACCACTAAGGTCTATATAAAAGAGACTTCAGATACAGTATTAGGGACCACTAAGGTCTATATAAAAGAGACTTCAGATACAGTATTAGGGGACCACTAAGGTCTATATAAAAGAGACTTCAGATACAGTATTAGGGACCGCTAAGGTCTATATAAAAGAGACTTCAGATACAGTATTAGGGACCATTAAGGTCTATATAAAAGAGACTTCAGATACAGTATTAGGGACCACTAAGGTCTATATAAAAGAGACTTCAGATACAGTATTAGGGGACCACTAAGGTCTATATAAAGAGACTTCAGATACAGTATTAGGGGACCACTAAGGTCTATATAAAAGAGACTTCAGATACAGTAGGGGACCACTAAGGTCTATATAAAGAGACTTCAGATACAGTATTAGGGGACCACTAAGGTCTATATAAAAGAGACTTCAGATACAGTATTAGGGGACCACTAAAGTCTATATAAAAGCATCCAAAAAGCACCATGTCATGGGACCTTTAAGAATTGAAATGCCCTACTTGTAGTAGATTTGATACTGTATTTGGAATAATTGAAATTAACTTGATCAGCCTTTCTAGTTCTTAAAGTTTTCATCATGTAATTAGTAATAATTATGATTTTTTTTTTATAAAACATAATGTTTGTGGTCAAACATCTGAGACCATGAGCTTGTAGACCAGGGGAAACCCGGCTGTTTCCCATCATGCATTGGAGTTTTGCAGTCGGTGGAGAGCAAGTAACTGACTCTAGAAACTTCAGCTGACCCACTTTGTCCTGTTGTTGTAATCCAAGAAGTAAAAGTTGTGCAATAATGATGAGGCAGTGCCACTCTTATTATTATTATTATTATTATTATTATTATTATTGTTTTTTATTAGTAGTAGTAGTAGTATTATACATTATTATAATTACAGTCTCTGTCTCTCAGTCTCTTTCTCTCAGGTGGCTGGCTGTGAGTGGGACGATGAGACTGGAGAGATCAATGTTTTTAATCAGTATGGTTATGATGGAGAAGACTTCCTAGCATTGGACCTGAAGACATCGACATGGATCGCTCTGAAACCAGAAGCTGTCATCATCAAAGAAAGATGGGATGCTGACATATCTAGACTAAAATGCAATGAGATTCTCCTCACTGAGATTTGTCATGAATGGAGTAGCATGTATTTCGACTTATGCTTTCGGAAGAGGTAAAATCACATTTCTAATTTATTTTCATAAACACAACAGTGTTCATACGGTCTGCTCAGACTGACCTGCCATTTTATTATCACTCCAATCAGTCTGACATCACCTTCTTTTTGGCTGTTTTCTGTGGTGGTAAGATTTGATCTAGCCCTCCTCGATCAGTAGAGACCCACAAGTTAGAGTGCTCTGACATTACTTTCTATCAATAGCCAATGATCGCCAGTGCACAGTTAGCATACGGTCAGTAAGTTGAACTGCATTGACAGGTGGTCTGTCAGTTGGTCCGTTTGTCCTTCAGCTTGTTACAGACTCCCTGGATGGCTGTAAAATACTGTACATATATTCATGGTCCCCAGAGAATCGATTGTAAATTTGAACCTCTGACTTTTCAGCCAACGCCATCATCAGGTCAAATCCTTCTGTTTATCCAGTAATTTAATTTATGACCAAATACCTGCAAAACTAATGACATCCTCTCAGCCTCACCTGTACTTTAGGTTTAGCGCTAATGAGGAAATATTAGAATGCTAACATGCAGAGCTGAGATTATAACCTGCCACACATCAACATGCTGGTAAAATGAGCTCAAAGCGTCGCTGTACCTCAGAACAACCTCAGAGCTGCTAGCACGGCTTCACACTCTTAATGTTGTTGTTTGAGGATTATTTACTTATTTATTTTACTTGGAAGAATTTTCATACCTGTTATCAATTCCCTATTGTATTTTTCTTTTTCTGTTGTTTTCTTTCCATTCATGTTTGACCTTTCTCATCTCTCTGTCTCTCTCTCTCTCTTTCTTTCTTTCTCTCTTTTGCTCTCCCTCTCTCTCTCTCTCTCTCTCTCTCTCTCTCTCTCTCTCTCTCTCTCTCTCTTTTTCTGTCTCTCTTTCTCTGCAGATCGAGAGTATGACAAGGTCGAAGAGGGTAAGACTGGAACAGGAAGTGACTGAAAGATGTGTTTAGTTTACTTCATGATTTATTGATTTTTCACCTTTCTGATGCTCTGTGTAAGCCTTCTGTTTGATATCTGTGGCCATACTACCACATACACACAAAAAAGCTCCCTGAACTCCCAGTTAGCGGGTTAGCTCCTTCAGCCTTTATTTCAGAAACACATTTGTACAGTTGACTGCTGTCTTAAGACTGATGCCAACTAAACCATTTCCCAGAGCAGTTAACAGCTAACCAACAGCTTCCTCCATTTTTTACTCTGTTCCTGCGTGTTATTACTATCATGACGGTTCGGCTAACATCATGTTTTAGATTTACTGAATCATAATGGTGCCATTGTATTTATGATAAAATAATGATATGCATTATATTTACACTGAATCTATAAACCTTGTTTGTCCTGCAGTGGAACACTCAATCAAGTTTCTTTTCACTGAATCTGGAGACCCAAACTTGTCAGAGCGTGTGGTTGCTGCAGTGCCGGATAAATCTCTCGTGGCTAACTGCAACAAAAAGATACTAGAACGGGACTTGGTGAAAATGTTATTAGAAAAAAATCCTCAGCATTGGAAAATGTACACTGAGTGTTCTAAGGATCAGTCTGACTTCTTCAAAGCCTGGATGGATAACATGACGCAGAGCTTCAACCAAACTGGAGGTAACACTTCACTGTTTACTGCTAAACTGTTCTACATCTTCATTTTATATTAAAGTGACCCAAACTCATCTCCACTTTGAGATAATGAAATTCAAAACATCAATACATAGTCAAAATATATTCACATACACTGGAAGAGGAAAAGCAGTAATCCAAGACATCCTTTATTTCCTTCATTGACCTGTCAGATAACTTGAGACTGAGGGCTCTAACATCAGTCAAACTTTATTTCTAAAGCACATACATACAACACATATGTCTGTACACTACAAATTTCATTTTAAAGGTCCCATTACATGAAAATTCCACTTTATGAGGTTTAACATTAATATGAGTTCCCCAGCCTGCCTATGGTCCCCCAGTGGCTAGAAATGGTGATAGGTGTAAACCGAGCCCTGGGTATCCTGCTCTGCCTTTAAGAAATGAAAGCTCAGATGGGCTGATCTGGAAACGTGCCCCTTATGAAGTCATAAGGAACAAGGTTACCTCCCCTTTCTCTGCTTTGCCCGCCCAGAGAATTTGGCGCGCCCACGAGAGAAAGAGATACCGTGCGTTCAAAAACATTTTTCGAGGGAATCATTCACGTCACTTCCTGTGGAAATCAAAAATCCTGTGAGAAACTTCGGGCTAGATTTTTTCTAACAAAGTTTCCCAGTTGGTGTGGCGTTGTTGACAACTGTAGGCGACGTTGGTTCACTGAAAATATTTCAATGACAATGTTCTGTTTATTGTGGAAACATACACACGCCTCTGGCAAGAAACATACACAGACATAACATGTTTCCAATGATTCATAAATAGGCCTATGCATAAAAAACAACATCTTATCCGTGTCCTTTCCCGTTCGTTGTCCTGCAGATAACACAAACACCTGTCGATGTGCTGTTTGTATGCTTGCATAAGAAAACAGCAGCAAATCTTTTGTTATTGTGGCCTCCATGTTTTCACACACATATCTGATGCTCTAGGCTACACCCAACAGTGCGTGGCAGTCATGCAGCAAGTTGTGTTGCGGTTGAAAGAAGTTCAACAAGGTGCTAAACACTGAGCGATGCATAAACACAGTGTGACGCGCTCAGGATTGTATAACAATAATTTATTCTTATTCTTCCACAGGTAAAATAGAGCTAGCACTGCAGTTACCAAATGTAAAGTGACCTTGTGAGTAGAAATAATTGCGCTAGTGCGGCGTGCTGCGGTCAACAGGCTCACCGCCTCTCAAAACACCCAGGTGAACAGGTGAAGCAAACTAATTTGATATAACTTCCTCTCAAACCGTGATGAAAACACCCACCACCTACAATATTAGTGCACAACACAATAATCAACACATTACATAAATGAGACCATAAACAACATACAATATGTGGCTCCTACAAGTTGTTATGCCAAACGCCAATATAACAGAAGAAGAAGGCGCATCCTGACCATGTGAACGCTGGCAGTCGGAGTAACAACATAATAACGGGGGCGGTCCCTGATATTCCTAGGTGGCGTGAACGCAGCAATAGACATCATGGCTTGCAAACAAGCAAAGTGTCAGTTGGTCAAGGCCACACCCTCCACCCTGTAAACCCCCGACCCTCCACATTGCCCCTCCCCCCTCTCCTCCTCAATAGCATATAAAGCTACAGAAATGGTACATACTAAGGAAAGCTCATTGTGGGACTGGCTCTAGTTCTGCACCAAGGCTGAATTTTGGGAAAGAGAGTTCAAACATGGTATTAGCGGACCACTAAGGTCTATATAAAAGAGACTTCAGATACAGTATTAGGGTACCACTAAGGTCTATATAAAAGAGACTTCAGATACAGTATTAGGGTACCACTAAGGTCTATATAAAAGAGACTTCGTACCACTAAGGTCTATATAAAAGAGACTTCAGATACAGTATTAGGGTACCACTAAGGTCTATATAAAAGAGACTTCAGATACAGTATTAGGGGACCACTAAGGTCTATATAAAAGAGACTTCAGATACAGTATTAGGGACCACTAAGGTCTATATAAAAGAGACTTCAGATACAGTATTAGGGGACCACTAAGGTCTATATAAAAGAGACTTCAGATACAGTATTAGCGGACCACTAAGGTCTATATAAAAGAGACTTCAGATACAGTATTAGGGTACCACTAAGGTCTATATAAAAGAGACTTCAGATACAGTATTAGGGTACCACTAAGGTCTATATAAAAGAGACTTCAGATACAGTATTAGGGGACCACTAAGGTCTATATAAAAGAGACTTCAGATACAGTATTAGGGGACCACTAAGGTCTATATAAAAGAGACTTCAGATACAGTATTAGGGGACCACTAAGGTCTATATAAAAGAGACTTCAGATACAGTATTAGGGGACCACTAAGGTCTATATAAAAGAGACTTCAGATACAGTATTAGGGGACCACTAAGGTCTATATAAAAGAGACTTCAGATACAGTATTAGGGACCACTAAGGTCTATATAAAAGAGACTTCGTACCACTAAGGTCTATATAAAAGAGACTTCAGATACAGTATTAGGGTACCACTAAGGTTTATATAAAAGAGACTTCAGATACAGTATTAGGGGACCACTAAGGTCTATATAAAAGAGACTTCAGATACAGTATTAGGGGACCACTAAGGTCTATATAAAAGAGACTTCAGATACAGTATTAGGGGACCACTAAGGTCTATATAAAAGAGACTTCAGATACAGTATTAGCGGACCACTAAGGTCTATATAAAAGAGACTTCAGATACAATATTAGGGTACCACTAAGGTCTATATAAAAGAGACTTCAGATACAGTATTAGGGTACCACTAAGGTCTATATAAAAGAGACTTCAGATACAGTATTAGGGGACCACTAAGGTCTATATAAAAGAGACTTCAGATACAGTATTAGGGGACCACTAAGGTCTATATAAAAGAGACTTCAGATACAGTATTAGGGGACCGCTAAGGTCTATATAAAAGAGACTTCAGATACAGTATTAGGGGACCACTAAGGTCTATATAAAAGAGACTTCAGATACAGTATTAGGGGACCACTAAGGTCTATATAAAAGAGACTTCAGATACAGTATTAGGGTACCACTAAGGTCTATATAAAAGAGACTTCAGATACAGTATTAGGGTACCACTAAGGTCTATATAAAAGAGACTTCGTACCACTAAGGTCTATATAAAAGAGACTTCAGATACAGTGTTAGGGTACCACTAAGGTCTATATAAAAGAGACTTCAGATACAGTATTAGGGGACCACTAAGGTCTATATAAAAGAGACTTCAGATACAGTATTAGGGGACCACTAAGGTCTATATAAAAGAGACTTCAGATACAGTATTAGGGGACCACTAAGGTCTATATAAAAGAGACTTCAGATACAGTATTAGGGGACCACTAAGGTCTATATAAAAGAGACTTCAGATACAGTATTAGGGTACCACTAAGGTCTATATAAAAGAGACTTCAGATACAGTATTAGGGTACCACTAAGGTCTATATAAAAGAGACTTCAGATACAGTATTAGGGGACCACTAAGGTCTATATAAAAGAGACTTCAGAAACCGTATTAGGGGACCACTAAGGTCTATATAAAAGAGACTTCAGATACAGTATTAGGGACCACTAAGGTCTATATAAAGAGACTTCAGATACAGTATTAGGGGACCACTAAGGTCTATATAAAAGAGACTTCAGATACAGTATTAGGGGACCACTAAGGTCTATATAAAAGAGACTTCAGATACAGTATTAAGGGACCACTAAGGTCTATATAAAAGAGACTTCAGATACAGTATTAAGGGACCACTAAGGTCTATATAAAAGAGACTTCAGATACAGTATTAGGGGACCACTAAGGTCTATATAAAAGAGACTTCAGATACAGTATTAGGGGACCACTAAGGTCTATATAAAAGAGACTTCAGATACAGTATTAGGGGACCACTAAGGTCTATATAAAGAGATTTCAGATACAGTATTAGGGGACCACTAAGGTCTATATAAAAGAGACTTCAGATACAGTATTAGGGGACCACTAAGGTCTATATAAAAGAGACTTCAGATACAGTATTAGGGGACTACTAAGGTCTATATAAAAGAGACTTCAGATACTGTATTAAGGGACCACTAAGGTCTATATAAAAGAGACTTCAGATACAGTATTAGGGACCACTAAGGTCTATATAAAAGAGACTTCAGATACAGTATTAGGGACCACTAAGGTCTATATAAAAGAGACTTCAGATACAGTATTAGGGACCACTAAGGTCTATATAAAAGAGACTTCAGATACAGTATTAGGGGACCACTAAGGTCTATATAAAAGAGACTTCAGATACAGTATTAGGGGACCACTACAGTCTATATAAAAGCATCCAAAAAGCACCATGTCATGGGACCTTTAAGAATTGAAATGCCCTACTTGTAGTAGATTTGATACTGTATTTGGAATAATTGAAATTAACTTGATCAGCCTCTCTAGTTCTTAACGTTTTCATCATGTAATTAGTAATAATTATGATTTTTTTTTATAAAACATAATGTTTGTGGTCAAACATCTGAGACCATGAGCTTGTAGACCAGGGGAAACCCGGCTGTTTCCCATCATGCACTGGAGTTTTGCAGTCGGTGGAGAGCAACTAACTGACTCTAGAAACTGCAGCTGACCCACTTTGTCCTGTTGTTGTAATCCAAGAAGTAAAAGTTGTGCAATAATGATGAGGCAGTGCCACTCTTATTATTATTATTGTTATTTTTATTATTAGTAGTAGTAGTAGTATTATACATTATTATAATTACAGTCTCTGTCTCTCAGTCTCTTTCTCTCAGGTGGCTGGCTGTGAGTGGGATGATGAGACTAAAGAGGTCAATGGTTTTGTTCAGTATGGTTATGATGGAGAAGACTTCCTAGCATTGGACCTGAAGACATCGACATGGATCGCTCTGAAACCAGAAGCTGTCAACATCAAAGAAAGATGGAATGCTGACATATCTAGACTAAAATGCAATGAGATTCTCCTTACTAAGATTTGTCCTGAATGGTGGAACACGTATTTCGACTTAAGAGTATGCTTTTCGATAGCAGGTAGAATCCCATTTCCTAATTTATTTTCATAAACACAACAATGTTCCCACAGTCTGCTCAGACTGACCTGCCATTTTATTATCACTCCAATCAGTCTGACATCACCTTCTTTTTGGCTGTTTTCTGTGGTGGTAAGATTTGATCTAGCCCTCCTCGATCAGTAGAGACCCACAAGTTAGAGTGCTCTGACATTACTTTCTATCAATAGCCAATGATCGCCAGTGCACAGTTAGCATACGGTCAGTAAGTTGAACTGCATTGACAGGTGGTCTGTCAGTTGGTCCGTTTGTCCTTCAGCTTGTTACAGACTCACTGGATGGCTGTAAAATACTGTACATATATTCATGGTCCCCAGAGAATTGATTGTAAAAACTTTGAACCTCTGACTTTTCAGCTAACGCCATCATCAGGTCAAATCCTTCTGTTTATCCAGTAATTTAATTTATGACCAAATACCTGCAAAACTAATGACATCCTCTCAGCCTCAGCTGTACTTTAGGTTTAGCGCTAATGAGGAAATATTAGAATGCTAACATGCAGAGCTGAGATTATAACCTGCCACACATCAACATGCTGGTAAAATGAGCTCAAAAGCATGTCGCTGTACCTCAGAACAACCTCAGAGCTGCTAGCACGGGCTTCAAACTCTTACTGTTGTTGTTTGTGAGGCTCTAACAAAGGTGTGTTTTTGTTGGATTAGCTTTTTGTCTTTTGGTTTATTATGGAATGAGTCAGTCATTTTTTAGTTTTTAAACCAATGCACTCCACAAACCAACATGTTATTGGTTCATAAGTGATGTGTGTACAGGTGTTAATAGATAGATCTGTTCAGTACGTTGTTTTCTTTGTCTATTTTGTTGTAACGTTGTTTTTTGTTAAACAGGGTATTACCGTTACACGCTCCTTATCGCTGCTGGAGTGGCTGTCCCTGTTGTTCTTGTTGTCTACTTTGCTGCTACCGCTGGATTCAATTATTACAAAAAAGAAGAAAAGTGAGTTACTAAAGAACTTAAAAAGATTTAGTCTTTTTTACTTTAAGTTAAAAGTTAAAACAAACTATTGTAAAGCAACCAACAGAGACTGTAGCATGATGATGATGGTGATGATGATAAATGTAATAGGTGAAGAGTAGAAGGGTAAAATATAGGTATTTAACATTAGTAGGAGAATAATTAATATAGGAGATCAAAATCAGTGGGAAAAGGTGACAAATGTTCATTATCATTTATGTTAAAGCTTTAGTGCGTAACCTTTTGACATTAATGAATGTCTGTTACATTCAAGCCGTTGCCGAATGAGTTACTACAAAGCTAATGAAGACTATCGGCCCCACACAACTCTCTCTGGATTTCTCAGTATGACTATGTTCAGAAGATTGTACCGTCCGCCACGCAAAAACTTCGAGTGAAGATAATGACCTCTTCTGAAGAGTCCATGTTTTTTTAATCCTCCGTGTCCTCCTTGGCTACTAGCAACTGTGTGAAGGTGGGGTGGGGGTGGTGTGCGAAGGCTTGTATCATGTGGATGCACCGACAGTGTTGTTGTCATTACTGATATGATTTGTTGTCTCTTCTTGTTTCAGCCAAACTCCCTCCACAATGTGAGTAGAACTTTTTATTCTATTGTCTCTGGTCTGATGTGCTGTTACCAGGATGTGTTACTGCAAAACAGACTTCAGTAAAGACATGGAGATTATAAAAATGTATTATTATTATTATTATTATAATTTATTAAAAATTATTTACTCACTCAGGGATTTCTCCGCTAATAGACCAAAAAACAATGACTGTTTGACATGACCTGGAATTACTGTAGATGGTAGTACTAAACAACATGTAGTACTAGAAATAATGAGATGTTTGTGTGACAGCAATAGCAGAGTCAGTTTTCTTGTGTGGATTGTGGATATGATGGAAGTTGAAAATATAACTTTACTATCCTTTCCTCAAATAGAGAGAATTGGCAAAGTATAAATGACCAATAAAATGAAATAAAGAAAGGGGCAGTTTAAGTTTCATTTTATTTCATTCATATATCACCTTAAAAGCAAACAAGTTGCACCAAAGTGCTTTGCAAAGACAAACGTATAGAAGCATATATACAAAGCTCTCGGGTTGGAGGCTGCTGGTTGCACATGTCCCATTCAGGTTGTGGAGTCAGCTCATTGATCCTGACAGATGGAGCATGTGTCTTGGTTCTGGATAAAACATCAGATGCTAAACCTGTTTCAGAGGCTGGAAGTACTGAACACCTTCTGGTGGATGTGCAGAGTTAATGTGAACGACCAGCCTCTGGACAGGCTGCATCATCCTCTGTTTATGAAAGGCAGCTCAGTAACGGTGTGTTCTTCCTTACAGCTCCTTACAACGTCTCTACACACTCTATACAAATATTCCCAGACTTCTGATTTACAAACCCCTCCTGCACACTGAGTTACTTCAGATGAGACGGTAAGCAGTAAATGCTGTGACAAAGGACTATGATCATCTCCAGTTAAACACCTGAAATTATACGCTTCAAATAAACCTTTATATTAAAGCTACATTGTGTAAGAATTTCTCACCATCTAGCAGTGAAATTGTATATGACAACCTACTAAATATTACTCCATAGCCCCTCCCCTTCCAAGTGCATTTTAACTTTTTTTATTCCAAGATGTATGACTTCGACAGTGAGTGATCCTTCCAGTGTAATACTAGTTTTACGTTATTTTGGTACCAAATCAGCTATCAGGTTCCCATACACATGCAAGCTAATGTTAGTAAAGTATCAGTTTTATTGTTGTTCTGTATATTGTACGAGATTAATAGTGCAAGGCAATGTTTACAGCGTAGCAGAGAAGCAATGGAGGTTTGTGTTTTTAATATATCTCTGTAAGCAGTATGAACAATGTCAATGAAATCGAAATGATTAGTTCTAGCTGTAGCTGGTCTGTGTTACATGACGTGAGTTTTCTGCCAGGGAAATGACAACACATAATTACATTTATCTTACAGGGTAGGCTAGACAATCCTTTTTCATTACTGACCCGAGCCAAAGTATCCTAGACGTCGATCTAGCGTTATGTACAACCATGCTATAGTAGTAAGTAGCAACTATAAAACAAATTTACACAAATAGGCAGAATTACAGTGGTGCTCATAAGTTTACATACCCATGCTTAAATTGACTAAAAAGAGGAATAAAAATCATCTTTTTGTAAATAGATCTTAATGCCTTAATTATAAAAAAAAAAGGAAAATCCAACCTTTTAAGGACACCAATTTTCTTTGTGGATGAATAATATATTGTAAATAAATAAATGTTCTTCCTTAAATTATCCTAGACGTCAATCTAGCGTTATGTACAACCATGCTATAGTTAGCCAAGCAAGTAGCAACTATAAAACAAAGTTTCACAAATAGGCAGAATTACCTTTAGAGAAGAAAGAAGGAAACTTGAGTGTCCCTTTTAAAATCCTTGCCCCTATATGAGCTCTTTCCATCTTGGAAAGGCCACTCCAATATTAACGTTGGACTTGTTGCTTTGCCTGTCACATTGTCTTTTTTAATTTTTTTTTTAACTCCCTTAGCGATTCCGTTACATGTCCTAGAGAATTGGCGTGATCCTCCATAACAACAGACTTTCAAACCTGCCGGCAGATTACTTGTACTCGTGAGTAATCTTCTCCTCCTCCCTGGCCTTTGTCACAGTGCCACTGAGTGTAAAAGCGTCAAATACGGAGGTATGTCCTTCTTTGGCTAATGTATTTTAAAGATAGTGGCGCAACATGGCGGCCTTCATTCGAGCGACTCTCTCGTATGTATTCTGAATGATTCTGAATGGTAGATTCTACACTTACGAGAATACTTTGATTGGTTGAAGTAATTACACATGAATGAGCACATATTTGTGAAAGAACAAAAGAGTTTTTGCTAAGAATCAATTCAAAAAAAAAAAAAACTAAAAAACTTCCTTTCAATAACTATAACATGAAATAGCCATAAAGCAAAAAGAAACAAGCCAAAAAGAAAACCATTTTAAATTTCTTCATTAAGAGTTGACAAAATGTTGAGTTTGTCGCTTTGTGGAATTGAACATCTTAATGGTGAAAGATATGTTTGTGTGTGATTAATATCCTTTCTGTATTATAGGTTTGTATATTCAAATATTCAGTTCATATACTATATAACTATATATAACTCTATTTGTACTCTTTGGTTTGGGTCTTATAGATAAACTACTGTAACACGTAGGGAACCATCCCGATGTAGTAGGGGTAAATAAAATGTCCTCTCTGGTGATGGACAACTTGACATCAACATCCTGATTATTTAGCTTAATTACGAGACAAATGTTGTGTGTATTATGTATAATGTGTAAATATTCTGATTTTTATATATATATATATATATATATATATATATATATATATATATATATATATATTATATATATATATATATATATTTTATATATATATATATATAAGTGTGGTTTTGGTCTTTAAAATTTCAGCCAACACTCAGCACGTCAGATGTGTTTGATATTCTCATATTTTGTATTTTATTTTTGTATAATTGATGTGAAATAAAATGACTCTTACATTAAAAATGCATCATTCAGTTTTTTCTGTTAGAGTAAGAAAGTGTGAAAACATCTGACTCAGATTTATAAGATTTTAAACTTTATTAGTCAAACGTAGAAGTCAGAAGAAGTTTTCTGGACTCAGCGTCTGATCTTTCAGTTCACTAAACCTTTGTTCCAACCCAGGTCTCTGTAGGGGAAAGGAAGCAGCACAGAGGCCGTTAGAGTCTGACAGTACACTTATTTATTACAGGAGCAAGAACTAAATGAAAGGGAACTCATAACTAGCTTCATGTTGTGTTACATGATACAATGTGTTTTGGACTTTAGCAGCAGACAAGCACCACCAGAGAGCTTTAGTGGAAGCAGGCAGGAACAGGTAACAGAGACTCAAATGAAACCAGAACATGTCTAAAATCCCTTTTGGTCAGAGTGAAGTCCTTGTTCACCAGTAAGGAGTCATTCACAGGTGAACACACCTCATACTGCAGGTCATTGGCGCCGATTTATGTTTTCCTCCGTGGGTGCTCACGATAAAAAAAAAGAGTAAAATATGTTGGCATTTCAGAACCAAAGGAAATGGACAGCGACCGACACCAACACACACACACACACACACACACACACACACACACCTACCTATTATGCCATTAACTCAATAATAAAGCTATCTTTCAACTCAGGACAGCCCCACTTCTCACAAATACAGACAGAATTGGAGATGAGAAGTTTAACTGACACGTAACACACTGACAGCGACATAACCACTCACACTGTGACAGACGCTCCACTTAGCACCAACTACAATGTTTAATTTTAAATGAATGTAGCCCACTGGCAGTCTGGCATACGTGGGTGGGTGCTCAGTATTTTCAGTAGTAGTCTATGCTGCAGGTGAAACATTTACATTTCATGAACCAGGAAACAACTTTGGAATGAAGATGCTTTCCAGCTCTACTTCTTTATTTAAGAACAAGATTTATTTATTTATCTGGCTCCTCTTGTTTTATGTTGAATCTCCAGGTAAAAGGCCTTGTCAGTTCCTGTAGAGCTGGATAATATAACACAGCCTTGTTCTGTTACTCTGAGGGACTCATCAAGTTTACATGTGTTGGATGTTTGTGTGTTTATGAACATCCTTCAAACAAAAAAATACATAAAATAACTTTAAATCGGTATTTCATACATTTAATATGAAACATAGTAAACATATCTTGTGTTGTGAGGTGAGGTGTGAAATGAAGTAAAGTGCTTTTTCAGGAATTCCTTCATGAGGTGTGCCCTGAGAGTGAGTTACTGGCCTCATCGTGTTCTTTGTTTATGACACTTTTGAATTGAATAATCCTTAAAGTATTAATAGGGCTTTGATAAACTTTTTTACTGCTTTAGGAATTGACAACCAGTTATCCAACAGAATGATCTGCTAAAACCTGCGTGTCCGACAGTGAAACACTCCATCGGGCTTTCTTCACTGCTTCTTCTGGAGTCCCAAACTAGTTACAGGAAACAGCTGGAACTACAGTAATGCATTGATTATAATTTTGACAAAAAATGTAAAATTTTGGACCAATCATACTGCATACATTTTGAAAGCAAATATTAATTAATCCAGGTTCTTTTGAATTTCTCACTGTCGCTTTACAGCAAAGATTAAAAGAGGATACAGAACTCTAATAAAGTTCCTGTCACATCAATATTTGAAACTATTTTGCATCATAAATATGCATTAACAAAACTTGTTTAACCCAACATTAAGATATTAAGTGATAGGACCTGTCGGAAAGTCACAGGATACCTCAAAATGGCCAAGTGTAAATTAATAAATCATATTTAAATGTTTCTGGATATGGTGATGATCTGATAAGCATCGCTGAGGTAACATCTGGGAAAGAACCGATGCTGCTGTTCTTTGGAGAGGGATCACTACAGCAGCTACCACCTAAAGTCATAAAGAAAGAAACCATTCATTAAACCAGTTTTAAAATACTTGTGTATATAGGTTCAAATGGAAATTATACAATACATTGTGTTTTTGTATTTGATAAATGGATTTGCATAAGTTCATCAGACCTGAAACATAACAATAAATAGATTAAAACATAATTTTTTTTGTTAGTTATGTATATGAAGGAAAACTGCAATCCAGATCTTACATTTGAGTTGGTTTAGTGAGGAGGGAGTGTCTTTCCTTCTGTCACCACTAGAGAGCAACAGACCTCTGAGCTGAGTCAGCTGTGAGAGAAGTGAGCACAGAGAAACAAGCTGCTAGAACATGAGCACCAGCTCCAGCATGTCAGTGGGTTTCCTCACGTTCATTTTTCAATTATAACAACACCATTTTTTCTTACAAAAAGCCTGCACTCTGTCAAAGTCCATTTGAAAAGTAAAATTAAACTATGGCAATCTGTACAACTTTTGAGTAAATATGTTTCTATTATGCTATTGATACTAGGATTTAGAACAATTTAAGATAAACTCTAATGGGTACAGATCTGGAAATCTATTGGGGTCTCCCCGCGCCGTTCAAAATCCTGCCAACAACGTTCGTTTGAGGGTGGCAGTAGAACCAGAGGACTGCTGGTTCAAATCCCACTTACGGAGTGTGGACTGGTATCTGGAGAGATGCCAGTTCACCTCCTGGGCACTGCCCAAAGGGGCTCTTGAGCAAGGCACTGAAACCTCCCTAACTGCCACGACTCACAGCCCAGTCACCCTGACATCTCTCCAGAGTGTAAAGGTGGAAAGAGTGAGCGGGAATCTTTTTTTCTTTTTGAAATGGATCTTTGGGGGATTACATTCCCTGCACCACAAAGGAGACAAAGCACGTGCTGTGTGCATGTTACTCATCTCGTACAGATTATATTTTGCAAACATTACTCAAGCAGGAGTTGACAGACATCACACTCCAAATGGTGTTTGTCCCATTCTTCCTGTCTGTCCCTCCCTCCAGCAACATTCCCACTTCCTCAAACCCTCTGACTTTTACTCCCATCCCAGTCACCTTACTCCCACATCCAGTATACGTCTGGACTCTATACTATCTCTGTTTGGACTGGCTAGTATGTATGTACAGTACACCATAACAATCAATCCATGCATGAACATAACATTTTATTTTTTAACATTAATATGAGTTCCCCCAGCCTGCCTATGGTTCCCCAGTGGCTAGAAATGTTGATAGGTGTAAACCGAGCCATGGGTATCCCGCTCTGCCTTCGAGAAAATGAAAGCTCAGATCTTCCAATCTTGATTCTTGCACCTTATGAGGTCATAAGGGGCAAAGTTACTTCCCCTTTCTCTGCTTTTCCCACCCAGAGAATTTGGCCCACCCATGAGGGACAGACATCATGGCTTTCAAACGAGTAAAGTGGCAGTTGGTCAAGGCCATTTTTCAGAGAAGACACCGAGGTTCCCAACCTCTTCATTTGAACTGGCTGCTCTCTGGTCTTTTAGTCTTTATAACCTCTGTCTGCTTAAGCGTCCTGCTGCCTCTGAAGAACTGTTTCAAGTAGATGAAAAGTTAGACATTCATTCTGGGTTTGAGGCATTATTTACAATATTTATTCTTAAAAGAGAAACCATGTACAAAAAATGGAGACCTAGCCTGGACGGCAGTGTCTGATTGTCCTGTTTAGTTTTTTTAGCAAAACTTTTATACTATAGGTCTAGCTCTATAGCAAAGTGATGGCCACATACTATACATACAATATATGTTTTATCCATTTTTTACTTTGGAAAGCCACATCTTCACTGGAATGACAGATGCCACACGCACTCCCAGACAGACAGACAGAAATTTGAATCAATCAATATCCTTGTCATTGAGTAAAGTCTACTTCAAGTTCACACGTTCTCTGAGGCGTCTGCAGCCGGCTGCTCATTTTGTCCGGGGGAACTCCGCTGACCCCTGAGCCTCTGCCGGGGATTGTCCTGATGCAAATCAGGGGGGAACAATTCATTGTCGCACCCCGATTAGACATCTGCATATTGAGCATCTGCACCCTATGAAAATCTGCCAATACCTACTCTCCTTCCCCCGAAGCAACCACATTCTGTGCGTCCCCTCCCCCCCAGGGGCACCCCATGTCCCTTGTCCCCACCAGCCTACCCCTGTCTCTCCCTCTTGTCCCCTCCTGACCCTGTCAGGCCCGGCTACAATACCTGACCCCGGCCCAGAGATGGGCCGATTGGAGTTCAAGGTAAATGTCCCTTTCTCTGGGTCCGTCTGCAGGCTGCCCTGCCTGGTCCCTGTCCGGCCCTTGTCCAATAATCACATGCACCGCTCTTTTTGAAAAAAAATACTTTCTCACACACAGACACAAACACACTCTCTGGAGCTTTTCTATTGTAATCCATTCTTACCGCTGACTCTTATTCAGACATCTCTGCCACTCAGACGATTTCCCTCTTTTATTTATCGCTCTTATTGATTCATCAGGCTCTCTTTCAGTGCTGGGAAGAGAGAGTGAGAATGTCAAGAAGTTTAAAGCAACATGTGCTGAGCCTTACCACACACAATGTAAAGATGGAATGGCCATGCTATGAAATCTACCAGAACTTGCTGTTAGAACTGCTAATGTTAAGATTTTGGTTTTGGTAATGCAGCATGTTCAACATTAACAATTTAAGAAATCTGCATTCTGTACTGAATTAAAATATGTAAAAGTAGTGACATTTCTGCCCATTTCCTTGTTGAATTAGAAGACACTTGTTATCTTCATATGATAATAGTTTGATGAAGCACACATTTGAATCATCAGAAGTTTTTTCTATCATTTTAAACCAATTCTTTTATCACGTTTTAATGTTGACTGCATGATGTAATACCCTATGTCAGTGCTCAACCAACATTTGCCATTAGTTATAGTTTAAAAGTATACTGTAATTACCTCAAATCATTCCTGCATAAAGGATGGATCAATGTAATGTGACCATATTTTATTCCGTTGAAGGTCTCATGACCTTTTCTACTGCGGCTTCCTCCATTTTTATGTAGGCTAAGATTTAATGTTCATGTATGGTTTTGTCTACAATCATATTCCTACTGCATAGTCATTTCATATAAATTGTGTCTCTGACTAAGTTATACAGCATTGTGCAGAAACAGCTGTAAAAACAAGACATTGTGTGGTTTTAAGAGCAATAATAGAGTTTGTTTTGTGTTTTATTTGCAAAAAACAGCATGCAGCATCTTAGATACTGTCCTCATGGGGTTTATATACTGTTAACTGTCTATTCCCTCTTATTGAAGTCTGTGTGCTACATGTAGCCAGGTGAATGTAGCCTCTGGGGGCCACACTACATTACACCAGTATATGTCTCTGGGTTTTAAAGCAAGTGAAATTCTATAAATGTTGTTGACTCCCTTTATAAATGAAAAATCACTTGCTTTACTGTTTGTGATAAGATGCTGTAATTGACTCTCTTGTTCAACTTACTTTTATGGCGGCCCAGAGAGCCCAACGCACTGCATATTAAGAAATCACAGCACTCAAATGAAGAAACATCTTCACCAACTTGACGACAAATAAAAACCCATATTTGACGGCATTTAGAAATAGTGCTGCAAGAAGCTCAAAACGGAAACTTTTTCCAGGGGACATGCACACTGCTGGGACACGCTTCTTGTTGCCATGGTTTATGGCTTATGTAATTAAAGTTAACTGTCCATTGTTGTGATCACATGATTCAGATATTCTAATAAAAAGGTAATCATATCGAAATCACAATGTTAAAATAAGCCCAAAAAACTTAAATATTTCAACGCTAGTTGAATGCATAGTCAACTTCAATAACTTCCCAATCACAAATGGCAACAATAAGAGCTGCACGTCCCAGCGTTTGTATCACTTTTTAGTGTCCCTAAAAAAGTCTCCATGGCGCTTTTTCCAAATGCTGCGCTTGTATCGTCAAGTTGTTAAAGATGTTTCTTAATTTGCTTGTCTTGTGTCTATTTGCATGTGTTTCCCTAATTTGCAGTGTGTTGAGGTCCACCATACACTTTTCCTCTTGCCTACATCTGCTACTTTTCCCAGAATACCTTTTGCCGGCCCCCAGAGTACAAGCATGGACTTCTTATGTCCACCTGTTGGCTGTACCTTAGAGAAAATTTCTCCAAAAACCATTTTCAGAGTAATGCGTGAACAGGGTTTTAGAAAAGACAGAAATATTCAGCAGTTCAGGCTTGATCGTGAATGTGATTAAAGTCCTGTGCCGTGTTTATGTGCGTTCCTTATTGCACGTGTGTTGTATGCGTGCCGCTGATCACTTTGAACCTTGTCTCTGTGATTCTTGGCAGGAAGTGAGCGTCAGCAGCTCTTGGTCGTAAAACTGCTTTTGGTCGCTCTCCCAGGGTGCACTGGGGGGGAGAGGACAGAGAATCTCTGTGTCACCTCGCCATGGCACGGGATGTGAGGAGATCGCTGGGAATGCCAATAATCGCTCGAACCGAGGACGAGCTGATGCCTACTCAGTGCAACAGAACCAGCTGAATATCAGTTTAAGATTCATAAAATGCAATTGTGGCAAAATAAAGCAATGACATCATAAAGCTGATGCATGCCTTTTTGATTGTCACGTCACCACCAATCACAATGGTCATGGGACGGAGCTCTGGTGCCGCTTGGGAAGGAACTTGATTTATTGGAACATGTACGTTCAAAAGTAGCAGCAGTTAACCATAGTCTCCATAAATCGACCACACAAACACACTATGGCATAATTAGGCCTACCTGTTTTGTGATTAAATCCAAAGTAAAAATTATAAGTAACGCATTTTACACGTCACAAAGGTGTCACACGTGGCTATACCGTTGTGTTTAGTGGAGATAACTTTGCTAAATGTGTGTTACTGAAAAACAAGACGATATCTGTATTATATGCAGTTTACAGGAAAAACTGACAATGTTTTGTTTTGTTCCTACCTATCAATAGTTGAAGAAATAAAAAGAAAATAGAAGAAACTAGAAGAAATATTTGACACTTTTGCTACAACTTACAGTCATCTAGGAAACTAGTCTTTTTATGTTTCTGGTTTGTTTAGAATAAGCAGTAAGAAGAACTGCGCAGTTAGAAAAGCAACAGACAAAGAAAAGAGGTCCACCTACATAAACTAAAACTTTACGAGTAGACAATCCAAACAACAGACTATGACAGTCAAATTGGCTATATGTCCTACAATAACAAGGATTCAAATAACATTGTTGTCTCATAATTAAATCAGAGTAAAACTTGCAATTTCTTGCAAACTTAACATGAGTTAATAGGTAGCAAAAGTTTAGAAAATACTACTGTGCTATTGGATAAAAAATATATTCATATCCATGTAATTAGTGTAACTTTTGAATTGCGAAAAGTTGCTTGGGGCCTAACATTTCCCATCCAAACAATCACTTAAACTCATTTTCATAGAGCAGATTTTTTTTTCAATAAAATCTTTTGAATTAAAGTATTTTGCTTCCACTGGTAAAGTTACAAGACAACATTTTAATTCATTTACAAGGAGAAAAGACGGTTTCTCTAACACTTGATCGTCCTAAAAATTGATTGAGTTGTCAAAATTGCTGTTGGATTAATTTATCTGCTGTGGAACTTAGGGCTCAGCAGTCTCCCATCAGGGTATATTTGTAGCTACAACACAATGTTCAAAAGCCTTTGTCCCTCATCCCATTGCTGTGATCTGCGTCTCAGGGTTCGTGGACAAAAGGTGTCAAACGGAGCGTTGGACTTGGCCTGCCATGTCCTCCCGAGCCTGCTCCTAATCCTATTACTGTGGGCTGTGGAGGAGTATGGATCCCAGCAACTATTAAAGTCTAAGGGGGCCCAGTGTATTTACTTGTGGGTGTATGTGTCTGTGTGTGTGTTCTTGTGTGTGTAATTGCATTGTAAGCGACTTCTTATCCACGTTGTCATAATGTGTTATCCACTGATGCGGCTTAAGGTTTTGCCGTCTTTTTCAGTTTGCTACGGGGCAGGTGGACATTTCAATCTTCCTGCTGCCGTAGTTCAGCATGACTCTAGACGTTCGATCCATCTATGATCCACCTTCGGCTCAAATCTTTCAATTTGGAGAGTATTTGATGGTGCAATGAGAAATGTTTTTCATTTAATCATGTTCTTTATATATTGTATGTTGGAATGCAGGAATGGGACATAAAATAAGTACAATAAGTATCTTCCAAAACTGAAAATCAATTTTTGCAGATGTTTTCTTTGAGATATTTCACAATACACTTAGTAAATGAAACCACTTAAAATGCCTTTTATTCAAATCTGTTGTCACATCTGTACAAAAGTTGTAGTAGTATGAAATATTATACCTTTATACAGATGAATGGTAAACCAAATATATTGAAAATGGGACTATGAATCCTGAGTTTTGTGAATCTTTACACCTCGGCCAATAATAGATTATCTGTCAGTGACCACAAGAAGATAATCAGCTTTATCAGCAGAGACAAACTTGTGATATTATAGAAAAAAGGCCATTCATACTTGGTGTTAATGAATTGGGAAAACTGGAAAGTTTAAATTATTATAGGATGTGAATAGGATAGCACAACTAAATCCTGCAAAGTCAATCTATGGTCACCTGTAGACTGAGTGACAAAATAATAGCCAATACTCTCCATTTATTTCATTTCTTTTGTGATAAACATTTTAAAGATTCATTTTATGGGCTTTGTTCCCCTTTATTATAGGGTGACCGTGGATAGACAGGAAAGGTGAGAGAGAGATGGGGGGTGACACACAGCAAAGGGCCGCAAGTCGGATTCAAACCCCGGCCGCTGCAAAGGACTCAGCCTACATGGGGCGCACACTCTTACTGGGTGAGCTAGAGGTCGCCCCTTTAAGAACATATTTTAATATGTATTCTCACCCAAAGTGCCCTGCAAAATGTGCACAGCATGTTACAGTACATTTCTTCAAAATCCAACAGTGATTTGACTTGATTTAGATTTGTTTAGTAACAATTCCATTCATCATTAAATGTGAAATGTAAAAAAAAACTAAACAGATTGTGTCGATACATACACACAAATAAACGCAGCTGTAACTTTGTATGTGTGTTTCCTCCTATTTAGCTCTGTAGATCAAAGTTTTTTACTTTTTAAGTTCTGCCAATGAAACAGGACTTTAACATTATGGCTTAGCTGTGTGTAGTCAGTAGTAGGCCCGTAGAAAGAAGCACCTTAATGTGATCATTTTAACTTTGATCAGTCTTTTAAACTTTTGAAATTGCTGATGCTGCTGACGTCTGAAACATTGATGTCTAACGGCTTACACACAGCGATTACAAAAGATGACAAAGTGTTGAGATAGCAGATGGAAGCGAATAGTATGATAGAGAATTTCTAGGCAAAGATTCAAGGTGTAAATAAATTAGATTTATAAAATGTAAAATGTTTTCCCATGTGTAGCGAAAAAATTTATTCTTTACCCGCCTTCAGTTTGTCTGTATTGTCTCATTGTCTGGGAGCAGTTTTGGAGCTTAAAATGACCGGAATGAAATCGTGGAATGGCCTTTGTTTTCTGTGGGTATCACTTATCTGGCTAAAGTGCAGGCCGCGGCCACACAGACAGACACACAAGCACATGCAGCCGTCCACATCCTCTCAATAGCCGCATTTGCGTGTACATTGAACAAAGTCAATTGCCTGTCAAATGCTATGTGCGATTAGACACCAGTAGGTATGAGGCCTAATGCAGGCGAGCCTACCAAAGCCTGGACGTTGCAGGGGCCCCACTCTGTGAACCCCATGGCCCTTCTCACTCCCCTTACTCCCCTTCACCCTCCACAACCCCCACTCCCTTTCATCTCACCGCCCCAGTTCAATGTTAATGTCCAGTGGTGTCCACTCTTCGGACGTCTCCTTCCCAATCAAAAACCCAGAGAAGAAAGGGCGAAAAAGAGAAAGAAAACCAAACTTTCCCTCCTTCTTTTCTCACCCTGGTCTCCTCTTGTGTGCTGTCCAGCTGGCTGTGACCTTTGACCCCCTGACCCTCACTCCTGACCCCTGGACCTGTTCCCACGCCACGCCTTTTTGTGTCCAGCGCACCATGGCAACACCTTGGTCACTGCTGCTGCCACGGTAACAGATGGACAGGGGTCTGGAAATAACTTCATTCAGCCCCGCCTGGAATGGTGAGTACCATGGACAATCTGCCCAAAGCCCCCCCCTCCCCCTCCCCCCTTCCTTCTTTACCCCGTCTCACACGCATACACATGCTTGGACACACACACGCAGATACACAGCACCCCCAACCCAACTTTGACACCTCCTGTGCCACATTCTAAACCGCAATCCCCTTGGCTGCACTCCCTCAGCAGGGGCCTCTGGGTATCAGGGTCTGATAGAGTCATTAACACAGAGATCCCAGATCCACCCTGGCATGTACACGGCACATACATGGAAATAAGAATAATTGGCCGTTGTTGGCACAAAAAAGAATAAAAAGACACCCTAAAGTCAACAACATATCCCATTTCACACTTCTGGTATTTATGGTTTGGGCGTATTAGCACTAACTTCATCACTGTGCTGTAATTATCGCCCTGCTTCTTTTATTAGTCCTATTGTTTTCCCACATCCTCAGATGAGAAGGGGGGCTAGGGTTGTAAAGACACAGAGTTGAGCAGCGGGGGATCTGTTTGCAAACTCGAGACAAACGACAAACTGAATAGCATCGCTGAGGAGCTCAATAAGGTGCAGCAGGAAAATGAACTGCAACAGTTTTGTTGCTAATCAGTAACTAACCTCTAAACACGGTTGTGTGTGCTTTGTCTCCTTCTTTGGGGAACACCTCTCGGATAGACACTGTGAATGGATTAAAGGGGGATAGTGTAATTACTTGTGCTGAATGGGGTTGGCGCCGTGTGGAGGAAGTTGAAAACACTTGTCTTTGTAAAGAGAGCTCTGATCCTCTGGGTCTCATCTTCCACTCCCTGCAGAGAGAAAACAAACAAGTAAACAAGCAAAATGGCGACCACTGACACAACGGCGGACTTGCAGCTCATGCTTAATAGGAGGGTTTTTAACTTTGTCTTCAGCAATGTGCATAAAATGAGTGAAACTTTTATTTTTTATCAGTAAGTAAAAGACAACATTATCATCTTGGGGAAATGTTATTGAGATTTAATGAAAATTAATTGAAATGCATGTCTCTCTGTGTGTGTGTGTGAGAGTGTGTGTGTGTGTTTTTGAGTTAAACTAAGTGGGCTGACTGGGGAGCAGGTGGGGAGTTGGGGGGGGGGGCACCACAGAAAACCGCCAAAAGACTGACCATTGAGGCCAAATTACACAAGCAAAGCCACTTATTCAATTTTTGAGATTTCATATCCCCCTTCCATCCCTGCATGCATCCGCATCCCACTATCTTTCCCTCTAGTTTCACTCCCTCCCTCCTTCACCCCTCCTTCCCCTCCTGTGTCCAACACCCCCTTATCCTACCCAGTAACCCCCCACCACACACACACACACACACACACACACACACACACACACACCCCTCCCCTCTGCCTCTCGCCCAGTTCATTGTACCAAAGGAGATTTTCTCCATTGAGGCCCAGTCTCTTAGGTAACCCCAGCACTGCATGAAATGAGGAGAGGAAGAGAGTGAGAAGACAGGAATGAGAGAGAGAGAGAGAGAGAGAGGGCGGGGACATTGAGTGAGAGAGAGAGAGGGCAAAGAAAATGTAAAGGAGGAGGGAGGGCCGGACAGAAAGGGTTGAAGAAGGAGAGGGAGAAGGACGAAGGATCAGAAGGGGCTGAGGCGGGCAGAGTGAAAGATGGAGAAGTAGGACAAGTGTGGTCAGACGTCGACAGCGATAAAACTAAAGCTCGACCCAGAACGGAGGGAGGAAGATTGAGAAGGCGAGGATGTCTGTCGCACATGTAAGGATGAATCCTCTGTGGCTGAAAGGGACTTTATCACGTGCTTTTTGCAGTGATTCTTGATCCAGATTTTAGGCCCCAAAGGGTCCAAATACTGGGCACTACTGCACTTTTGTCTTCTTGTTTTGTTCTTATTTTGTTTATGCTTTGAGTTAACATTAACTGAGTTAAATTGAGAAATTATGCCCCTTTTTCACTTTTCAACAGTAAAAGTCTTTTTGAAATGGGGTCCAGTAGCCTGTGTGGTAACAGTACATAAAAAGAAGTGTACACCAGATGAGTTTAGGGCCTCCAGGCCTCGTTCAAGACCAGCTAGGAGGGGTTTTTTTTCGAGAAAATGGAACATACATTTTTTTTGTGTGACATAGAGATAATAATAGAATACCAATGTTTTTAATACAGACATTAAACAGGCAGAAAACTTTATTGCAAAGTTTCTTTTACTGGAAAAAAAGTTTCAACCAGCATGTCATATTGGCATTCATGACATGACAGTCAAGAAGAGCCAAGTCAAATGTTATCCAGTTTACTGACTATTAGAATATAAACACATATTTGTATTACAGCATTCAGATAACAATTGAAGGCTTTCTTTCTTTTTTTTTCTTCTTTTTTTATCTCTGTGGTGGTTTTTCTGGCTCTCTGATTTAAAACTTTTTTTTTTCTGAACAGAGTCTTTAACAGTAGGAAAGGACTCTCTGAAACGCTGCCATCCTTTGTGGCCATGCTGCTCTGCACCTCAATGGTGGGCACACAGCACATGGGGTTCCCATGAATAGGCCAGGCCTCACCAAAGACCACATCATTTGGATAAAGACGGGCTCCCACAGAAAGAGAAAACGCCTCACGGAGCGAATCAGATAAAGAGAAAATGTTGTGTACGGCAAATCAGATTAGGGGGAGTCAGAGCTTTACTTTTTCGTTTGCAGGTTTTCTCCCCCTCCCACCTTCCTGCCTCCAACTCAGTTAAATTTACTACTACTACAGCTCATGTGTCTGATAATAATGCGCTCTACTGCTGCGCTGAGTTATCATCTCAGGCTTTTGTCTTCTTTGATCCGTGTGACCGTTGGGGGACCCACTCCTTCTTTTGTACAGGGTCACACCGCCGGCTCCTTTTGGACGAGCCTGCCCCTGGGTGGTGACCCCTTCGTTCATCATGGTGTCACCCACACAGAGGACAGGCATGAGTTAGAGCTTTCTCCCTCTCCCTTTTCTCTTCTTTCTTTCTCTATGCCTTCCCGCTCATTCCTCTGTTCTAGTATGACCATCGTTTCCTTCGTCTCCATCCGTAGGCGCTGATCTGAAGCAAGCTGGAGGTCAAATATTGGGTTTTCAAACCCAACTTCAGCAGATGGAGAAAGTGATATTTGGATGGAATGGCACCCATTCACTCTCTGACATTATTGAATTAAAGCTGAATTTACTTCAGGAACCTCTTAAATCACCAGCCATCGAACCACGGCAGCCGCCTGAGCATCCGTGTGTGCGTGAGTGTGCGAACATACCGACAAATCAAGAGAAAGATGGAGGTCCGGAGCTGATTGTCCAAACGCAATTCTTGCGTCTGCCTTTGTGAAACCAGGAGTTGTGGATGGACATCATGCCCCTGACCTCTGAAAATCAACGACAGACCACCATGGACGGACTAAAACTGTGTGGCATTGTGGGTGGATGAGCGAGAGACACTGAAAAAAAGACAAACAGAGAGAGGGAGATATTGAATAAGGGAGAGTGTGTGTTTATGTAAATGTAAAGCCTGTGAGAGCGTCTCTTGATATTTTTGGAGGTCAGCTCAACTTTTTTTCCAAATGACCAGTATTGTATGACCATCTGGTCCGCTGCTGCCAAAACCAAGGACAATGGACTGCAGCGTATCATTTGCTCTGCGGAGAAGGTGATTGGCTGCATTCTACCCTCCAGGACTTGTACGCCTGTAACGCCTTCACAACCTGTAAATATTGTGGCCGACCCCTTGCACCATGGACCAAAACTCTTAGAACCCCTCCCCACTGACAGGAGGCTGCAGACATCATGGCCAAAACCTCTGCCACAAATACACTTGCAGAATTGTATTTTTTTATTTTTTATGTTTTGTCGTTTTTTTTCCTATTCCGTCAAAGTTTCCTGTCCATGCACCAATACAGCAAAGAATATTCCTTGTACCTGCAAACCTACTTGGCAATAAACTAGATTCAGATTCTGATTGTTTCAAGTTGGGCCTGTAAAATATTTCTGGTTAAAGCTTTTAGTTTAACAGAACAAAAAGATGTAAAATGAGCAATAATGTCTTCAGGTCAACTTAGATGTGGAGTGAAAAGCTTAGGAAATGTTTCTTTTTACAAAGCAGTCATGATTTACAAGACAGGCGGGTAAATAATTAATATCATCGTTCTAAAATGTAATGGCGCTGAACAGAGACAGCAGCCAAATGGGAACTGTGGAGGAAGCCCCTTCATTTATTTGGCCATTTAAACAACACAAATTGGTCTATGTCAAATTCTGAAACAGTTTTCCAAAATGCAGAAAAACATTGTAAACTTTCTCTTTCACGCCGATAAATAATAAGTAATGTTAGTTTCAACAGGTTTTCGAGACTGACTTGATGCTTAAATGTCCATGTTAACTTCCAGGAAGTAAAAGGAACAAATAACCCAACTGTCAATGTCTTTTATGCCTTAGTTTTTTTGCATATTTTCCCTGCTCAGGTGCAAAGCCTAACGCTCATACAGGCCCGGCTCCATAGGTGAGGGGTGCGCCATTTTGGAAATGAGGTTGGAGTCTGTTGGTAGAGCAGAAAGGACTAATATCCCTATGTTAAGTACAGTTGAATGTGTCTGGTTTGCACTTAGCACCGGCATCTAGAGAGGGTTTTGCTAAAGCTGCAGTGGAAGGGGTGAGAGTGACAGAAAAGGAGAGTGAATGAGGGTAGGGAGGTGTGTGTGTGTGTCTGTGTGTCTACTTACCCTCTCTGTGTTTACCCCTTTGAATTTGCCTCTGTGTGTTTTTTCCTGTGTTTGACTAAGTTCAGGGGGCCAGACTAGGAGAGAGAAAAGGGAAAATGAGAGAAAGTAAAAGACTTGAATGAGGTGGGGAGAAGGGGAGAGAGACGGCGAGCAGGATGAAAAAGAAGGCAAAGATCTGACAGAGAGAGAGGACGGGCTGGAGAACAAGAGGACATTTTTGGAGGGAAAAGAGGAGTAGGCACCTTGAAATTTGTGTGGCGAAATAGCCCGTTGGTTCACAGCACGAGTGGCGTAAATTGGCGATATTTATAGATTGAAGCTGCAGGAAACGACAATTCATTCTGGGAAATATGTATAGAGAAAGAGAAAGAGGGAAAGAGAGGGCGGGAGGGAGATCGAGAGCGAGGCTGCATTAATATGCTAATGGGATGAGTGAATGCACAACAGGCCCACTGACCAGGCTAATCACTGGTGGACACACACTGAGTCTAATCCCTCACCAGCATACATAGACACACATGTAGACACACACACACACACACACATAGACACACACATGCAGGCACATACAGTGAAGGTTAAAATATTTAGACAGTGACATTTTTTTTGTTGCTTTGTTTCTGTATTCCAGCTCGTTGGATTTGAAATGAAGCACTGAGTATGAGCTTAAAGTGCTGACTCTCATGTTTGACTTGAGGGTGTCTATGCATAGTGGGAGATCATTGTAGGAATTATATCCATTTTTATACAACCCCTGAATTTTATAAAAATAAAGACAATGGCAGGGTAATGATGCCAAACAGATGAAGACAACACGTATTTTGCAGGGACAAACAACAGAATGTCACCACATTCAAACATTCAAGACTACATGGAATAAAAAAAAAAAATGTTAAAATCACTACGGTACAGAAGCCTCATCAGGTAAGATACAAAGTGTCTGCTGTTGCAGGCTTCGGACAAACTAGGTGCAACATATGTGCAACATATGTGTAATATTAATTGCATAATTAAATTACTTTAAATTCATATAACATTATAACAAATACAACAATTTTGGTGTCCTAAATTTTGAGAGGGAATATTAAGGCTAACAATTCAAAAATGTGTAGTTTGATATAAATGCGTAACACTCCAGGATTGATTTCAAATCCAGTGTGCAGGGGAACAGAGCAAAAAATAATAATAAAAAAATGATGTGTCACTCGCCAAATGCTGGGACACATGAGGGAGACAACAAACAGAGATAACAAATGAAACCACTGAATTGTATTGCACAATCTCAGTGGCTTCCAACTCGTCTTTCTTATTTCATGTTCTGTTACGTGTGCGTGTCCTCTGAGCTAATTGGCACGTGAACTTTTAGAAGAGTTGAGTATGCTTCTGAAATACATGTGAAAAATACATGCTTTCTCTTCAATAGTTCTGAGGACAAAAATGCTTTATGTATAACAAACATCAATAAGTAAGTGTAAAAAAGGTTGCATTGCTTAAAATCCTGTCTGGAATGTAGACAAAAATATTAAAACGTTTCATTTGGAAAGAAAAACTATGTACATTTAAATATTGTTTAAGATGGACAAAATGGTGTTATACTAAAAAAGTATAACAATTCCAGAAACATGAGGGTCCATGAGCTGTGTGTAATGCCGTTTTGACCCCCTTGAGGGGGATAAAGCATCAAAAAACCCACAGGAGCTTCCAACCACGCAGGAGCTCGAGGGAACAACTCATGAAACATTTTAAGATCCCTTATCTTCCATAATTCTTAGTTTATAGGATGGCACAACATAGATTTTGGGTCCCAGGAAAATTTACAAAATAATATGCTGTGCTACACGTTGTACAAAGAGTATACAATTAAATAAATACACTGCCAGCATCCTTAAAATTGTTACATCTCGGCTCAAATATGCTGACATATTTTTGTGTTTTTTGTAGGATTTTGAGGATATAAATGGTCAATAATGTTTAAATAGATTTCTACTACATACATGAGACCAAACACTGTCCATCTATCTTGACAGTGAATTAAAGGTAGATTTCAGGTAAAGATGAACCTATATGTTATTATTTTGCAAATCCAATGTATTTCCTCCTTTTGCTCGATATTGCCTCAAAAAAATTATGATTTCCTTCGTAGTTATAAAGGATCCCGACTCTTCCAGACATCTAAGGCTGCAACTAACATGTATTTTTATTGTCAATTAATCGTTGATTTTTTTGCATAATTAATCGATTAGTAGCTTGGTCTATACAATGTCAGGAAATGTTAAAAAATGTCTATCAGTGGTTTCCAAACCCCGAGATGACGTCCTCAAATCTCTTGTTTTGTCAAATATTCAGTTTACTGTCATAAAGGAGTGAAGAAATAATCACATGGAAGCTGGAGTCAGAAGTTTTTCACTCTTTTTCATAAAATATTAGTCCAACCAATTAATCAATTATCAAATTAATTGGCGAATAGTTGACAACTAATCGATTAATTAATGACTTTGCCGCTCTACATCAGTCTGTACTCTTCGGCCGCTCCTGCAAGCATTGAACATTATTTTTGTAGGTAGTTGGCAAATAGGAGATGGAGATTGGTTATCTTAATGATTGTAACAATTTTTTGTTTTCCATCTGCAGCATGTCAGCCAATGCCCTGCAATAACCCTTTCCAGCAATACAGAGCGGAACTTGTCTTGACCTTTTGACCTCATGCCCTGGATACTCTCCCTCAGTGATATGCGAGATGCAACATTACCACACACAACCCTTCTCTTGCCTTAATAAGTTGGGCTGCAGTGTTTTGCAGCCTAATATTCAACTGTAAGAGACCACTAAGCCAAATCATCCACCATCACCATGTTTTCATCCTTGCAGGGGGAGGGAGGGTTGGCTAAGAGGCAAAGTGGGGGGAGAAACAGACACACACGGGGCCTACTCGCCACATCTTTTCATGCGAAGAAGCTGTGCCGCTAAACCGTCAGTAATCCGTATTTATTTGCACGCTACATATTTACAACATTTAGCTAGTTCCTGTCTAGCAGAATGAGATATATGTGGGGCTACCAGTACTAAACTGGTATGTTCCTGGCTCTCTACGTTAGCTCTACTCGGTGCATTTAGCGATAGCTGGTTTAGCTTTAGGTGTTTAGCTAGTTAGCTAGCTATAGCGCTACGCTTGTTTTCCCAGTTTACACCCGACATGGCATAATTTTCAATTTCAATTGCTGAGCTGAATGATGTGATGTATATTCGAGGACGGTAGC
>CM049384.1:5172464-5216853 GCA_026937815.1 Etheostoma perlongum | reverse complement strand
GATCCTGGATTTAGTTTTCATTTTATTTAATATTTGCTTTCATAATGTATGCAGTATGATTGGTCCAAAATTTTAAATTTTTTGTCAAAATTATAATCAATGCATTACTGTAGTTCCAGCTGTTTCCTGTAACTAGTTTGGGGCTCCAGAAGAAGCAGTGAAGAAAGCCCGATGGAGTGTTTCACTGTCGGACACGCAGGTTTTAGCAGATCATTCTGTTGGATAACTGGTTGTCAATTCCTAAAGCAGTAAAAAAGTTTATCAAAGCCCTATTAATACTTTAAGGATTATTCAATTCAAAAGTGTCATAAACAAAGAACACGATGAGGCCAGTAACTCTCACTCTCAGGGCACACCTCATGAAGGAATTCCTGAAAAAGCACTTTACTGCATTTTACACCTCACCTCACAACACAAGATATGTTTACTATGTTTCATATTAAATTTATGAAATACACATTTAAAGTTACTTTTTGTATTTGTGTTTGAAAGACGTTAATTAACACACAAACATCCAACACATGTAAACTTAATGAGTCCCTCAGAGTAACAGAACAAGGCGGTGTTATGATGTTCCGCTCTACAGGAACCGACAAAGGCCTTTTACCTGGAGATTCAACATAAGCAGGAGCAAAATAAATAAATAATTTTTATAATTTATACTCTTTATTGATCCCATATGGCGAAATTACAATTTACACTCTGTTGTTACTGCACACTACACACAGGCCTGAAGTGCACACACACATGCTCAGGTCCTATACATGCACTAATGGAGAGATGTCACAGTGAGTGGGCTGCCAGTGCTGGACCAGTGCCCTGAGCGGCTGAGGGGGGTTCGGTGCCTTGCTCAAGAACACCTTGGCAGTGCCCAGGAGGTGAACTAGCATCTCTACAGCTACACACGTACTTTGGGCTGAATGGGGACTTTAACCAGCGACCCTCCAGTTCCCAAACCAACTCTCTACGGACTGAGCTACTGCCACCCTAAATAGACATATACATCTTGTTCTTAAAAAAAGAAGTAGAACTGGAAAGCTCAGCTGATCTTCATTCCAAAAGTTGTTTCCTGGTTTAATTAGATGCGATTCTTTCACCTGCAGTATGATGTGTGTTCACCTGTGAATGACTCCTTACTGGTGAACAAGGACTTCACTCTGACCAAAAGGGATTTTAGACATGTTCTGGTTTCATTTGAGTCTCTGTTACCTGTTCCTGCCTGCTTCCACTAAAGCTCTCTGCTGGTGCTTGTCTGCTGCTAAAGTCCAAAACACATTGTATCATGTAACACAACATGAAGCTAGTTATGAGTTCCCTTTCATTTAGTTCTGTCTCCTGTAATAAATAAGTGTACTGTCAGACTCTAACGGCCTCTGTGCTGCTTCCTTTCCCCTACACAGAGACCTGGGTTGGAACAAAGGTTTAGTGAACTGAAAGATCAGACGGTGAGTCCAGAAAACTTCTTCTGACTTCTACGTTTGACTAATAAAGTTCAAAATCTTATAAATCTGAGTCAGAAGTTTTCACACTTTCTTACTCTGACAACAGAAAAAAACTGAATGATGCATTTTAAATGTAAGAGTCATTTTATTTCACATCAATGATACTAAAATAAAATACAAAATATGAGAATATCAAACACATCTGACGTCTTAGTGTTGGCTGAGAATCTTAAAGACCAAAAGCATTCTTTAAAATAAATATATAATCAGAATATTTACACAACAATTTTCTTTAAATTAAGCTAAATAATCAGGATGTTGAGTTGTCAAACACCAGAGAGGACATTTTATTTACCACTACTACATCGGGATGGTTGCATACATGTTACAGTAGTTTATCTATAAGACCCAAACCATACGCATATCTAGATAGAGTACACATAGAGGTATATAGTTATATAGTGAGTATATGAACTGAATATTTGAGTATACAAACCTATAACACAGAAAAAGGATATTAATCACACACACAAACATATCTTTCACCATAAAATTGTTCAAATTCACATTGTGACAAACTCAACCTTTTGTCAACTCCTAATAATAATAATAATTTTTAATTTTTTTTCTTTTGTCGCCTTTTGCTTCATGACTCTTTCCTGTTAGAGTTACATTCAAAATTTGAAAGCCAGTTCTTTAGGGGCTTTAATAGAAAGGTTTGTTGTAGAAGCTTATTTTTTCAGGTATTGTCTAACTGGAGATGTGAATATTTGACTGCTTTACCAGTGCAGGATGTGTTTGTTAATCAGGTCTCTGGATTGAGTCTCTCAGAGAGCTCAGAGCTGTTGTCAGGAGCTGTAAGGAAGAAGACACCGTTACTGAGCTGCCTTTCATAAACAGAGGATGATGCAGCCTGTCCAGAGGCTGGTCGTTCACATTAACTCTGCACATCCACCAGAAGGTGTTCAGTACTTCCAGCCTCTGGTCATTTATATATCAACTCTCTATTTGAGGAAAAGTTATTGACTTTATTTTGATCTTCCACCAAATCCACAATCAGCTATTGCTGTCAAGATCTCATTATTTCTAGTACTACACGTTATTTAGTACTCCCATCTACAGTAATTCCAGGTCATGTCAAACATGTTTTTGGTCTTTCTGTTAGTGGAGAAATCCCTGAGTGAGATAATTTACTTTTTACTAATTTATAATCTCCATGTCTTTACTCAAGTCAGTTTTGCAGTAACACATCCTGGTAACAGCACATCAGACCAGACACAATAGAATAAAAACAAGTTCTACTCACATTGTGGAGGGAGTTGGGCTGAAACAAGAATCAAATCATTTCAGCTGTCACAGTTGGAAATTAAAGCTATATTGCATAGTTTCTGTTGCCCCCAATAAGGAATCATAAGTAATGACAACAACATTCATCGTCGGTGAGTCCACATGATACAAGGCCTCCTTGATCGTGCATGATCCCCCAACCCTCCTCCACACAGTAGCTAGTAGCCAAGGAGAACACAGAGGATTAAAAAAAAACATGGACTCTTCAGAAGAGGTCATTATTTTCACTGTGGTTTCTGCGTGGGAGAGTCACCGTAGTCATACTGAGAAATCCAGAGAGAGTGAGGAGCCGATAGTCTTAATTAACTTTGTAGCAACTCATTTGGCAACAGCTTGAATGTAACGGACGTTCATTAATGTCAAAAAGTTACGCACTAAAGTCATAACATAAATGATAATTAACCTTTTTCCACTGAATCCGATCCCCTCTATTAATCATTCTCTTACTAACGTTAATAAATAAGTATATTTTACCCTTCTACTCTTCACCTATTACATTTATTATCATCATGCTACAGTCTCTGTTAGTTGATTTACAATAGTTTGTTTTAACTTTTTAACTTAAAGTAAAAAAGGGAGAATCTTTATATGTCACCTTTCTTATTTTTGCAAAAACAGAATCCAGCGGCAGCGGCGAGGACAACAGCAGCAAGAACAGCAGAGACAGGTACTCCAACAGCGATGTGAAATATCATGTCGGAAGGCTTCTCTGTTGAACAAAAAACGTTTAGTCAAAGAACAGGGAACAGAGTAAAAAACAACGTTACAACAATATAGACAAAGAAGTATTGAACAGATCTATCTATTTATTAACACCCGTACACACATTATTTGCAACGGGTGGAGTGCATTGGTTTAAAAACTGAAAAATGACTGACTTATTCCATAATAAATCAAAAGACAAAAGCTAATCCAACAGAAACACACCTTTGTTAGAGCCTCACGTTGGTGAGCGACATGTATTTGTACCGAACCGTCATGATAGTGCTGACTCGCAGGAACAGAGTAAAAAATGGAGGAAGCTGTTGGTTAGCTGTTAACTGCTCTGGGAAATGGTTTAGTTGGCATCAGTCTTAAGACAGCAGTCAACTGTACAAATGTGTTTCTGAAATAAAGGCTGAAGGAGCTAGCCCGCTAACTGGGAGTTTAGGGAGCTTTTTTGTGTGTATGTGGTAGTATGGTCACAGATATCAAACAGAAGGCTTACACAGAGCATCAGAAAGGTGCAAAATCAATAAATCATGAAGTAAACTAAACACATCTTTTGGTCACTTCCTATTCCAGTCTCACCTCTGTTGGTCCTGATCTCTGCTTTGTCCAGTTTGGTGACGATGTCGTCCTCCACACCAGAGAGATGAAACACACAGTCGTACCTCCTCCAGTCTTCAGCTGGGACTGATGAAAGGTCCAGGTCTACACTCATCTGGAAGGATCCATCGTGGTTGGGGAGGATCTCTCCGAGGTCCACGTCCTCATGAAGCTCCTCTCCATCTTTCCTCCAGAACATCATGGCTCTGTCAGGGTAGAAACCTGTAGCGTGGCAGCTGACTGGAGAGGACGGAGACTTCTGGAGGAGAGACACTGAGGGAACCTCTGCAGAGAGAGAGTGAAAATTCTTCTAAGTAAAATAAATAAGTAAATAATCCTCAAACAACAACATTAAGAGTTTGAAGCCGTGCTAGCAGCTCTGAGGTTGTTCTGAGGTACAGCGACGCTTTGAGCTCATTTTACCAGCATGTTGATGTGTGGCAGGTTATAATCTCAGCTCTGCATGTTAGCATTCTAATATTTCCTCATTAGCGCTAAACCTAAAGTACAGGTGAGGCTGAGAGGATGTCATTAGTTTTGCAGGTATTTGGTCATAAATTAAATTACTGGATAAACAGAAGTATTTGACCTGATGATGGCATTAGCTGAAAAGTCAGAGGTTCAAAGTTTTTACAATCGATTTGTGTGTTATTTCCTCATTATCCCATTTACAAGGAGCAGATAAAAGGTCTAGAGTTCATTTCAAATCTGCAAATCTTTCAAATCAATATGAGATCCAAAGAGCTGTCACTATCAGTGAAGCAAGCCATCATTAGGCTGAAAAATCAAAACAAACCCATCAGAGAGATAGCTAAAACATAGAACGCACCAGCGAGCTCAGCAACACCAAAAGACCCGGAAGACCACGGAAAACAATTGTGATGGATGACCAAATAATTCTTTCCCTGGTGAAGAAAACACCCTTCACAACAGTTGGCCAGATCAAGAACACTCTCCGGGAGGTAGGTGTATGTGTGTCAAAGTCAACAATCAAGAGAAGACTTCACCAGAGTGAATACAGAGGGTTCACCACAAGATGTAAACCATTGGTGAGCCTCAAAAACAGGAAGGCCAGATTAGAGTTTGCCAAACAACATCGAAAAAAGCCTTCACAGTTCTGGAACAACATCCTTTGGACAGATGAGACAAAGATCAACTTGTACCAGAGTGATGGGAAGAGAAGAGTTTGGAGAAGGAAAGGAACTACTCATGATCCAAAGCATACCACCTCATCAGTGAAGCATGGTGGTGGTAGTGTCATGGCGTGGGCATGTATGGCTGCCAATGGAACTGGTTCTCTTTGTAATTCATATACTGTTCACCTGATTTGGATGTAAACACCCTCAAATTAAAGCTGAAAGTCTGCAGTTAAAGCACATCTTGTTTGTTTCACTTCAAATCCATTGTGGTGGTGCATAAAGCCAAAAAGATAAGAATTGTGTTGATGTCCCAATATTTATGGACCTGACTATATGTACAGTATTTTACAGCCATCCAGTGAGTCTGTAACAAGCTGAAGGACAAACGGACCAACTGACAGACCACCTGTCCATGGAGTTCAACTTACTTACTGTATGCTAACTGTGCACTGGTGATCATTGGCTATTGATAGAAAGTAATGTCAGAGCACTCTAACTTGTGGGTCTCTACTGATTGAGGAGGGCTAGATCAAATCTTACCACCACAGAAAACAGCCAAAAAGAAGGTGATGTCAGACTGATTGGAGTGATAATAAAATGGCAGGTCAGTCTGAGCAGACTGTAGGAACATTGTTGTGTTCATGAAACTACATCAGGAAATGGAATTCTACCTTTTCTCAGCAGAGAGCTCTTGCCGTAGTCCAAATACATCTTCACCCATCCCGGAAATATCTCACTGAGGTGAATCTCATTGTATTTTCTCATAGATTTGTCAGCATCCCATCTCAGTTTGGTGATGAAAGCCTGTGGTTTCGGAGCGATCCATGTCAACGTCTTCAGGTCAAATGATATGAAGTCTTCTCCATCATAACCATACTGATTAAAACCATTGACCTTTCCAGTCTCATCATCCCACTCACAGCCTTCCATCCTCTGGAGAATGTGGACACCTGAGAGACACAGACTGCCATTATTCATAATACTACTACGACTACAACTAAGACTAATAATAATAATAATAAGAGTGTCACTGCACAACTTTTACTTCTTGGATTACAACAACAGGACAAAGTGGGTCAGCTGAAGTTTCTAGAGTCAGTTAGTTGCTCTCCAACCGACAGCAAAACTCCAGTGCATGATGGGAAACAGCCGGGTTTCCCCTGATCTAAAAGCACATTGTCTCAGATGTTTGACCACAAACATTACATGTTATAAAAACTCTTCATTTCATAATTAATTACTGATTACATGATGAAAACTTTAAGAACTAGACAGGCTGATAAAGTCAATTCCAAATATTCCAGATACAGTATTCTTTATTTCATAATTAATTACTAATAAAGACTTTTAATTTATTATTCATTATTTTTAGTCTGATTTTGTGCGATGAAAGTTTTCTTTGTTAACAGAATATTTAATATTTACATGACAAAAACTTTAAGCCTAGACAGGCTGGTAAAATTAATTCCAAATATTCCAGACAGTATCAAATCTTAGTTATTTAATATTTTAAAAATTATACAGACAGTTGGTAGACCCCTCAGTCTCATTGTCTGTTAATGAAGAAAATAAAGGATGTCTTGTATTACTGCTTTTCCTTTTCCTGTGTATAGGAAGATATTTTGACTATGCATTGATGTTTTGAATTTCATTATCTCAAAGTGGAGATGAGTTTGGGTCACTTTAATATAAAATGAAGATGTAGAACAGTTTAGCAGTAAACAGTGAAATATTACCTCCAGTTTGGTTGAAGGTCTGCTTCAAGTTATCCATCTCGGCTTTGAAAAAGTAAGGCAGAATCTCAAAACACTCTCCAGTGTACCTTTCCCAATGCTCAGGGTGGTTTTCGAAAAGAAATTTCACCCAGTCCTGTTTGGGTTCTAGTATCTTTTTTGTTGGTGTCACAGTAAGCCACCACAAGATCATCCACCACTGCAACAGCCACAAACTCTGGGAGGTTTGGGACTCCAGAAGATGCAGTGAAGAAATACTTCAGTGAGTGTTTCACTGAAGGACAAACAAGGTTTATAGATTCAGTATAAATAGACGCATATCATTATTTATCATAAATATGATTTAGTTAATCTAAGACGAGGTGAAGTAAAAGCGAAACTTAACTCCAGCTGTGTTCCAGAGCTACACAGGAACAAAACACAGAGCTGAGTTCAAAGTAAAGCAACAATTTAAAATGTGATCTTACCTGGAGATGAGACGTGACAGAAGAGAAGCAACAACAGAAACTTTTTCATCTTGTTTTGATAAAGACGTGTCCGAGGACCGAGACGGTTCAGCTGTTTTGTATTCTGTGATTTATGGAGGTAGGAGGGAGTGTCTCTGTTCTGATGAGAGAGATGGCGGGATGATATAGAAGTTGAGAAACTTGTTTCACTCGTGTGATAATCTGCTCCAACACATTGTGCCAAATGAATACCACGTGAATATGACATCACTGGTGTTTCAGGCCTTCTTTCATTTAGTTTGACAGTTCAGAACGTTTTGCAGTTAAGAGAGGAAAATAATTGAGAAACATGGTGTTGTACACTAGAAAGACAATTATGAAGTCTGATACTAAGGGCATAAACCACATTTTATTACGATACAATATATATTGATTCTTTGGACAATACAATATTGACTGATATCACAAAATCTGCCATGATACAATGTCGATCTGATTCAATTCAGGGTCCTGCAACCAATACCAGACGATACCATGAACCTATTCAACAAAATCACTTTGATTTATATCAACTTACAAAAAGCAACTAAAATATGATCTGACAATGTCATTACAAAGTTCTTCCAGACATTTAAATTGGAAACAAACTATTTTTAATAAAAATATAAAGTGAGAATTTCAAAAAAAAGGTAGATCTCAAAGATGACGATATGAATTGATATTTTCATTTTGTATCAATATTGGACCGTTGATGGAAGCCACATCAATATATTGTTACACCCTTACATGATACCAAGAAATATATAGAAAGGCTAATTTAAAGAATAAAGTTCTCCAATCACATCACATAGAATGTTACATAAATATCAACCAAACTGAAACATATAGCCACATAAGCCGACAGTGACACTGGGCCTAAACTACACTAAGGTACATTAATATAAAGTGTCAGAAACAATATTCTATTTTATATGTAGGGTTTTTGGACCATTCATTTATTTTACTAGAACATTGCTATCTATATGTAATGCATTAATTCTGAGCAATTACAGATTTAATTTTATTAAAAGTCAACACCAACCACCAGCGTTAGTAATGATTTCTCTGGACTCATCTTTGGAACAGAAACACCATCCACCTTATATCGCAAAACAATGTATTTATGACAAAAGTGATAAAATGGTGAAAATACAGCCATTTTAAATACAAGGTTGATTAAAGCTTTGTGGCCACTATAGACTTGTGCACTACAATACTTTCACCCCAGCCTGGATTCCAATGAGAAATTTAAACTTGACTGACCAGATGATGAAGGCTAAAATGTTTGAAATTGAACCAATTAGATGTTTCATTGCCAGATGTCTTGGAAACATTTCCTCCAGACAGCTGTTAAAGAGAACATTGTTTATGTCAAAGTAGACCGGATCAACGGAAGTACATTTCCAGGATAAAGCCTGATAGCTGGCTTTGTAACTCACCTTTGCTCTACGTGTGTTGCTGTTCTCAAACTCTTTGCTACAGAAAACAATCGAGCTACCAAGCTACACGCTGAACATGGCAAGTTTTGAAGTTTTTGACTTCAACTTAGGCTTCTTACTAAACTAAAGGCATTTTTATCCTTTACTGACTTTGAGAGGGTTATACATGCTTTTATTACAACACGCCTTGATTATTGTAATGCTTTGTATATAGGTGTTAGCCAGGCCTCCCTCTCTCGACTACAACTGGTTCAAAATGCTGCCGCTCGTCTCCTTACTGGGACTCGTAAGCGAGATCACATCACCCTTGTCCTTGCCTCGCTTCACTGGCTCCCAGTTCATTTTAGGATTGATTTTAAGATTTTATTGTTTGTTTTTAAAGCCCTTCATGGACTGGCTCCAGTCTATATCACTGAGCTGTTAAGGCCACATGCTCCTTCAAGGTCACTAAGGTCTGCAAACCAGTCTCTTCTCGTTGTCCCTAAATTGCGACTCAAGAGTAGAGGTGATCGGGCTTTCTCAGTTGCAGCCCCGAGACTGTGGAATGAGTTGCCTCTTCATGTCAGACTGGCCCCTAGCCTTCCGGTTTTTAAATCACGACAAAAAACACATTTTTATTCCTTGGCTTTTAATCCGGCATGAGAACTGTATGTTGTATTGTCTGGTGTTGTATTTTGTCTATTTATTGTTTCATGTCAATGTACAGCACTTTGGTCAACCTGGTTGTTTTTAAATGTGCTTTAGAAATAAAGTTTGATTGATTGAAGAAAATTTGGATCATAACAAATGTTTAACCATGTATTCAGTCAAAACAACTCACGCTACTGTATTGTGTGAACAGTTAACTTCATTTAAAGAGGTATGCAGCGTTTTCTTTTATGGGGTGTAAGTGGTCCACCAAAAAGCAAGTAACTTGCGAACCACCTTCGATGCGTCCAGAACTTGGCGCCGTCCAAGACGATTGGGATTGGTTTAAAGAAATGCAAACAACCCAGAGCAATTTTTCTCCTAACCAGAAATGTGTGGTGTAGACGCTATAGCGCTGTAGATACGTCTGCCACTGCCAGACTAAGGTCAAAGCTCTTTCAATACAATATATTCACTGACTACCACAGTACGGGAATGGGGGCACATTAACACAAGGGTAGATAGTGCCATCTGCTTGCTTTTATCGGGCATAGCAGCTGAGAGCCGATGACAACACTAAAATTACATACAAATGTCATGACATGTTTAGCCACCCTATAACGATGGACAATAGCATAACTCAAACTACAATGCACTAAGTTAAATATCAATACACACTAAAAACAAGGTCTCCTCAGGAGGTTCGAACAGAAATGGACCATTTCATCTGCATAGAAAAACCAACTTGAAGGATGTTAAACGCATTTGGTGTGCTCTTGACTCAACCCTGAGCCTCAGATTTGTTTCTCCTCCTGTATTATCATAGCCATGCAAGAATATGGCATTACAGGGAAAAACAATAGTCTTCCTCTTGAAGCCCCAATGTTTAATTTTATTACAGCTGCCATGGTTGAAGGAATCTTTTACAGAGCTATTAGCAAGCCATTTTCATCCCATTTCCAGTGTTCATGCTAAGCTAACCTGGTCTGAGAGCTAACTCTGCTCAGAATTGAAACTGATAGAGCTTCTCATCCAACTCCTGTGAGAATACTGAATATTCAATTTAAAAGTTACTATAGTCAAAGATGACTCACAGTAAAAAAAATAAAAAAAAAATCTAAATTAGGGACTTTATTGAAAAGCAAAACATCAGCACCAGAATAAAGCATTACATTAGATCTTGATCAGGCTCCGTGGTAAACTGGGCCACCAGGCGCTCGCTGACAAGCCCTCCATCTGGGCCTGGCTCCAGACGGTGGCCTCGGGCTTCCTCCGGGCAGGGTAACTCCACCTCTTCCTCGTTGAACCAGTCTTTATCTGGACCCTCACCCGAGACCACTTTGCCATGGGAGACCATACCAGGAGCACCAAGCTGCAGACAAACCTCTCCCCCACGATAAAGGTGATGGTTCCTGGAGATATGGACATTACTTCATGCCTATCGATACACAGTAACACATGCTAAAAGTTAGAGAATATCTACGAGGCCTTCATTAGGTCCTGCAGTGACTGTCGTAGTGAGCTCTGACAGGCGACATCATTCTAACCCTGTCTGAAGGAATCTTTAAGCTTCCTTTAAATCCATCGCTCACACAAGCAAAGTGCCATTCTCTGCTGCTAATCTAACTTGCATCCACTCAGACTAAACTACAGAGGCTGGAACCAAACTGGTTTGATGGGGATCTTCATGAATGATCAAAGCAAATACTGAACTTCATGTGAATGCCATGGATCGCTGAGAAGCAACAACCATCACTGTGCCTGGTTCCTCTAGTCTTAGCCATAACCAATAGTTATCAATTAGGAAAAACATTTAATGAGTTGCATCCGTTTAGGTGTCCCGAGATAATATACATCAATAATCCATCAGGTGATTTTGAGCGTCATATTCACTGTTTACATAAAGTTATTCTAAAGTTTGTTCAAAGATAATTTAGACTCAAATATAAAGTCTACATTTGCATGTAAAAATTAAATTACATTTAAAATCTCAAACATATTGTAACTATAACTTCCCTTTTCTTGCAGGAATTATTTCAGTTTAAGTTCTGTAAAGCTATTTAAGATGACACATACTGTATCAAAGTTGACCATTTTGAGAGTCAGGTCTTTGGATTCAGTTTCTCAGAGCTGCTGTGAGGACCTGTAAGGTCAGAGACCCTGTTAGTGTGCAACTGTGTACAGCATTCATCTTCTGAACCTTTAACAGTAAATGCAGGAAACAATTTTTTCTAAGATAAATTAGCACAATTATGTGAAACCCTTTAATCTACAACAAAGTGTGTCAGATCATTAAATAGAATAAAAGTTAATTTTACTTTAGGGGATTTGGCTGAAATCAAAATAAAATCATATTTTACAGTTTGAAAAGCCAGAAAATAAATAAATAATAGATTCTTCTACTCAAACTGAAATAAATCCCTGCCTGCTTTCAGTTGTTAGATTTAGGAAACTGATGCTTGTTTCAATTTAATTCAAACATAACCTGGATTAAAGCATCAACTCAAACATTTCAATTAAACTACTGAAAAATCAAAAGTTACTTAAGCAGATGATTTATTTGTCTCTCACCTGTCTTCCTATTGTAAACTATGAATCCTGTAGACGGCAATGAGATCGAGAACAACCACTGCAGCAGTGATGGGACGATCATGTGACTGGACTTCTGTTGTAGAAAAATAAAAACTAAAGACCTGCACAGATACATCAGGTTAGAACAGAAGAACATCCATCTGTTGATTAACATTCACCATTCATGTGGGTTTGTTGCTGTTAACTATAAGACTAATCAGCTATTACCTTAAAGGGTCTGTAAAATTATATTATGTGTTGGATTTGGAAGATAGACTCCTCATTTTGCATACAGCAATGTACAAAAACTAATAACAAAATAAGTAACTTTAAATCCTGATGTGTGTGGGTGTGGTAAAAACTATATGGTTTCTATGACTTTAAAATCCATTAATCTTGTTAGGCTCACAAAATTTTGATGAAGATGATGTTTCGTGCATTGGTTCAATACATTTCATTGGTTTATGATTTTTTTCTGAAAATGGATTACTAGCTAAAGTGGAGGGTAAAAAGCAGTCCCTTTGACCACAGTCTAATCTCATTCTCACCTCTGTTGGTCCTGAGCTCTGCTTTGTCCCTTTTGGTGACGATGTCCGGAGTGGGGCCGAGAGGGATCAACAAACACGCTACAATACAAATACTAAAGCTACAAAACGAATGGAAACCACCAACCTACACCGACAGGAAGCCATAGATGATCTCACACCGAAAGTAGTCTACTTATAATGAAGAAACCACACCCGGGGTCCCAGTGAGCTGGCCGCAGTTAACTCCCACCAGGAGCTGAGCCAACAGGTGCCGCGTGTTGCCCAATTAACCCCCCCCCCCCCCAATCATCATCATCAGCTCCACCTGGCTACAATTAGTAGACTAGCAGATATCTCACAGAGATCTCACCCACGCGCACGTACGCGCGCACGCACACGCTAATTCTGGTTCAGTTTTTAGGGTTCTGCTGCCCTTAAGGGGGAAGTTATTGAGACACGTGGCTGTGTATAATGGCTTATGTATTTTGTGTTCTTACAAAATGTAATAGACATTAAACATTGCTTAAATATACATAGGGTAATCTCTGACAAGGACAATAACCCAAGTGGGCTATTTAATATAAAAAATAAAAAAGACCTTTTCAATGTCAACAATGTGGGAAAAGGTACATAAATAAATATTTTAAGTAAATAAAATGAAGAAAAACATTACATATTTAATACATGAAAAGCTAATACACTAATTAGTTACCAACATTTACTTTTCCCATTGTAATCCATGCTATATCAGTTAGTAAACCTTTTTAATTGGCCCCTAAAGGGTCATCCACTCAATCAGTGGCCTGCAGTGAGAAGATCCACTCAAACAAGCACAAATGGCTGATTTTAACTTAGGATCTGTGTTTATTAAGCAGAATAAAAACAATGTTTACAATATTACAAAAGTTTTACTTTCTTGTTGCTCAAAACAAAGCTAAAAATATTACTGTAAATATTTATAAATAAAGTATTCTACATATTTTGGTGTGGTTTCTTACATACAAATAAAGTATTGCATATCAACATCTTCCCTATCGAGTATGTCGTGTCATGTTTCTTGAGTCCCATTTCAGTATGTGATCTAACTCTGGCCAACCGTATTTATCCCGTGCTGTACTACAGTACAAACTACTGAAATACTGATACAATATGCTGTATCACAAATATCTGACGTGTTGGCACGTGGCAGAGACAAGGATGTGAAGGGTGGTGTTAATCAGAGAAATGTAATCATTGTTCTGAGGAGGACAGGAGGAAAAGACAAAGACAGGTTTCAATCCCTCACAATGTTTCAAGCAAGAAAATACAAAAATACGCAAAGTTGTGGTTTAATTCAGTCACTAATTTCAGTTGTGACCTTGTCCTTTGACTGGTTTTTCAGGAGTCACTTCTGTGTCTGTAACATATTGAGGTGTGGCACTATACACACCTATTTTTCAGTAAGTTCTTGTTACTCTACAGCGCTATAGACATAGTTTATGGTCAGTCCATCAAATTTCATAGAAAAACTGCTTCACTATTTATGAAAATGTCTGCTAGGTAAACAAACAAAAACACACTGTGAATATTCAAGCAAGAAAACCAACAAAAAAACAAATCCTCAAACATATTTTATAAATTATTGTAAATGTTTCAAATAAGGATTCCCACGTTCAAAAAGGAGGACGAAGAAGTTTAAAATACTTGTCTGGTCCTACCCCCTTTTTCTACTTAGTCCTTTAGTTATATACAAACAACTTAATTATTCACTTATGTATACAAACACATACATGCATATCTAGATACTTACATAAACACGTACACATTTATTTTCCTTTTCCGGCTATCACCGGTGTCCAGGTTTCATCAGTCAGTTAAATCAAACTGAATAATAACCCATCCAAACTAGACATTCATTCATTCATTCATACATTCATTCATTCATACATATAAATATGCCTAGGAACAATGCAGTCAGTACACAATACCTCCAGTCCTTCTCGTATCCATTCAGTATATTCATGTGTTTATCATTTAGATTCTGGATTCAGTGTCTCAGAGAGCTCAACGCTGTTGTCAGGAGATGGAGGGCATTTGGCTGAAATATAAAACAAAAGACAAATTATTTTAGTTCTCACGATGGTCACTTCTCCCCCACTGGATATGATTCCCTCTTCTAGCCACTCATACAGATAAATACATCTCTTCTTTTCTCTTTAATACTATAAACATGGGTTTTATTAAGCCATTTATTCCTTGTACAGAAATAAACTCGACAGAGATTGTTCCAATAGAAAAGCTACCAAGTGTTCCTTAAGTGCCATTTAACTGCCGATAAGTCTGCAGGGGACATGAGTGTATCTTAGTGCAGTGTGTCCCAACAGGTCAACCATTTATCCACTATTGTTTCTTTTAGCTAACTATTTCTAACATGCATCCAGTACTTTACTTATAACTAATCATTTGAAGTATTTAAATTTTAACCTGTGCTCGCTTGATAACTACTTTTCTCTTACCTAATTGCAAGATGTGGTGTTGTTGACTTAATACTAATATCTGGATATATTCTTTTTTTTGACAAATCATAAACTGCAGCTCTGAGCCTCACACCGCTTACTGCTGAAGTTTGAAGATCCAGACTTTAAAGTCTGGATCAAATGATTAATTTTAAGTCTAAAATCTAGAAACTGAGAAAGAAATGAGGCAATCTCTCTGTTTGAGTCTCTCACCTTTCTTCTTTCTGTAAACTAGGACTCCGATCACACTAGCGAGGAGGACGAGAGCGAGAACAACCACTGCAGCGATGACGGGGACGGTCATGTCAGTGGGCTTCTCTGTTGAGCAGAAAACAACAAAAAATAGTCCCAACCTGAACAGATGAAGCAGGTTAGAAGAGAAGAACCTCCATTTATCAACCAGACCACAAACCTGGATACAGACATTATCTGTTACATTTACTAACGTCTTTAGTATGTTTCATTATGGAAATGTTTCTTTTTCATTAAATCAAAGCTGAAGAAACTGAAAACAAAACCATTTAAGGAAACAAACCTTCCCATCCAACACATAAAAATACATGAAGGACAGGACTGTTAGAGGAAACTAAATGTGTGTTTTCTTCATCTCCTCTGACTGAAGTCTCACCTCTGTTGGTCCTGATCTCTGCTTCGTCCAGTTTGGTGATGATGTCGTCCTCCACACCAGAGAGATGAAACACACAGTCGTACCTGCTCCAGTCTTCAGCTGGGACTGATGAAAGGTCCAGGTCTACACTCATCTGGAAGGATCCATCGTGGTTGGGGAGGATCTCCCACGTCGTCCTCATGAAGCTCCTCTCCATCTTTCCTCCAGAACATCATGGCTCTGTCAGGGTAGAAACCTGTAGCGTGGCAGCTGACTGGAGAGGACGGAGACTTCTGGAGGAGAGACACTGAGGGAACCTCTGCAGAGAGAGAGTGAAAATTCTTCTAAGTAAAATAAATAAGTAAATAATCCTCAAACAACAACACTAAGAGTGTGAAGCCGTGCTAGCAGCTCTGAGGTTGTTCTGAGGTACAGCGACGCTTTGAGCTCATTTTACCAGCATGTTGATGTGTGGCAGGTTATAATCTCAGCTCTGCATGTTAGCATTCTAATATTTCCTCATTAGCGCTAAACCTAAAGTACAGCTGAGGCTGAGAGGATGTCATTAGTTTTGCAGGTATTTGGTCATAAATTAAATTACTGGATAAACAGAAGGATTTGACCTGATGATGGCGTTAGCTGAAAAGTCAGAGGTTCAAAGTTTTTACAATCGATTCTCTGGGGACCATGAATATATGTACAGTATTTTACAGCCATCCAGGGAGTCTGTAACAAGCTGAAGGACAAACGGACCAACTGACAGACCACCTGTCAATGCAGTTAAACTTACTGACCGTATGCTAACTGTGCACTGGCGATCATTGGCTATTAATAGAAAGTAATGTCAGAGCATTCTAACTTGTGGATCTCTACTGATCGAGGAGGGCTAGATCAAATCTTACCACCACAGAAAACAGCCAAAAAGAAGGTGATGTCAGACTGATTGGAGTGATAATAAAATGGCAGGTCAGTCTGAGCAGACTGTAGGAACATTGTTGTGTTCATGAAACTACATCAGGAAATGGGATTCTACCTTTTCTCAGCAGAGAACTCTTGCCGTAGTCCACATACATCTTCAGCCATTCAGGATAAATCTTAGTGAGGCGAATCTCAATTAATTTTATTCTAGATTTGTCAGCATCCCATCTTTGTTTGATGATGACAGCCTGTGGTTTTGCAGCGATCCATGTCGATGTCTTCAGGTCCAATGATATGAAGTCTTCTCCATCATAACCAAACTGATTAAAACCATTGACCTCTTCAGTCTCATTGTCCCACTCACAGCCAGTAATCCTCTGGAGAATGTGGACACCTGAGAGACAGAGACTGTCATTACAATAATGCATACTACTACTACGAATTACAATAATATAACTTTTACTCCTTGGATTACAACAACAGGGTGAAGTGGGTCAGCTGAAGTTTCTGCAGTCAGTTAGTTGCTCTCCTCCGACTGAAAAACTCCAGTGCATGATGGGAAACAGCCGGGTTTCCCCCTGATCTAAAAGCACATTGTCTCAGATGTTTGACCACAAGCCTTATATGTTATAAAAAAATGTTTTTCATAATTAATTACTATTAAAGACTTTGAATTTATTAATCTGATTTTGTGCGACTAAAGTTTATTAAAGAATATTTAATAATTACATGACAAAAACTTCAAGCCTAGACAGGTTGGTAAAGTTAATTCCAAATATTCCAGACAGTATCAAATCTTAGTTATTTAATATTTTAACAATTATACAAACAGAGAGAGCCCTCAGTCTCATTATCTGACAGGTCAATGAAGGAAATAAAGGATGTCTTGTATTACTGCTTTTCCTCTTCCAGTGTATGTGAAGATATTACGTATTGATGTTTTGAATTTCATTATCTCAAAGTGGGGATGAGTTTGGGTCACTTTAATATAAAATGAAGATGTAGAACAGTTTAGCAGTAAACAGTGAAATATTACCTCCAGTTTGGTTGAAGCTCTGCGTCATGTTATCCATCGCGCCTTTGAAGAAGTCAGGCTGAACCTTAAAACACTCTGCTGTGAATATTTCCCAAAGCTGAGGATTGTTTGGTAAAAGTGTTTTCACACAGTCCTGTTTGGGTTCTAGTATCTTTTTGTTGGTGTGGCAGTAAACCACCAGAAGATCATCCACCTCTCCAGTAACCATAAACTCTGGGAGGTTTGGGACTCCAGAAGATGCAGTGGAGAAAATCTTGAGTGAGTGTTTCACTGCAGGACAAACAAGGTTTATAGATTCAGCATAAATAGACATTACTTTATCATAAATACGATGGCACTATTATGACTCTGCTAATCTAGGACATGATAGTCTCAAAGTAAAAGTGAAACTTAACTCCAGCTGTGTTCCAGAGCTACACAGGAACAAAACACAGAGCTGAGAGGAAAGTAAAGCAAATAATTAAAATGTGATCTTACCTGGAGATGAGACGTGACAGAAGAGAAGCAACAACAGAAACTTCTTCATCTTGTTCTGATAAAGACGTGTCCGAGGACTGAGAGGGTTCAGCTGTTTAATATGCTGTGATTTTTCTCCGAGGAGGGACTAGGCCCGTTTGAGACGAACTGCGCCTCGCCTGTAAAATGGACGAGAGCAGGCGGAACCAGCGGGGGGGGCAGAAAGCTGCAGCTGGACAGTTTCCAGCCGATTTCAACAGGAGTAGGAGGAAGTCTACCAGAATATCTGAAAAGCATTACTGTGCCTGATGGACTGGCGTCAAATACAATGGCGAATTCTCTTGTTGTAACAGGAATGTTATATGTTGATAGAAACTCACTGTAAGTGAAAAGTTGCCCCTCTCCATTAAACAGCTGATCCACCAGCAGAATCTCATTAAGTACCCAATTCTCAAAGAAGAGTTATTTGTTTTATATAATACATCTGTTATTCCAGATCAGGTATCTGTGAGGTGAGAAGTTCTGCTTATAAATTAGACACCATGCTAAAAGGACCTGCTTGTGGAAAGTGGACAGTTTTACGGGGAGTTTGTCTACATTATAGTTACAGTTCAAAATAAAGCCCAGACCACTGAAGCGAGAGAATATATAGTGGGGAATAAAATTCCAGATCGAGACAGGGTTTTTAAGAAAATACTTAGCCCAGTTAATCTTAAAAGTATTATTTAGAGAATTGAAGTCCAAAAAGTTGAGCCCACCAGATTCATAATTATTCATGACAACACTTTTTTTATATAATGGGTACGATTTTTCCAGATGAAGTCAGAAATGATTCTATCAATATCTTTACATGTGATTGTCCAGGTGTAAAGAGAGAGCTGCGTATGTGAGCCCGGATATCCCTTCAGCCTTGGTGAGTAACACTCGGCCTTTTAGACCAACCACTGGTTCAATTTGTTCTGAGTTTAATGATTGGAGAGATATTTACTGAACATCTCACTTTCTGATCTTTAGAGATAAGTAATAATAAGAAGCCTAAGTACGTAACTTCTTCCTTGATTGGAATGTTGCAAATAGTTTGGATATTACAATCTCCTAAAGGTAACAGTTCACATTTATTAATATTTGACCTGGTGTCTCTGTGGCTTCAGTTCCGTTAGGTTTCCGTTAAGTTAAACTTTGTGATCGGTACGTCACCGGGATGAGAAGAGAGGAGAATAAGTGGGGTTGCACACTTGAAAGACATAATGTAGGCTATTGTATCGCAACACAGACATACTATTTGCTACTTGATTGATTGTGAAGATAAAGTCTTTACGATCCATTCTCTTCATGAACTTTAAACAGACCTGACAACATTCATAATTGCACATCCAAAAAGGATAATACATTTTAACAGATGGCAATAAATACCTATAGACTTTAATGTGAGAGCAAGTAGGCAATGTGCAGAAAGCATCAAGAAACTAGTGCATGCCAGTCTGGAACAGGCCGACTGCTTCTTGTATCCCCCCCCCAGAACGATTGTTCCTCACATGGGACCCATTAACACAAGGGTAGGCAGTGACATCTGGTGGCTTCAATCAGGCATAGCAGCTGAGAGCCGATGACGCAACACTCCGTTACCAAACGTCATGACATGTTTAGCCACCCTATAATGGTGGAAAATAAAACTCAAACTACAATGCACTGTCGAGTTAAATATCAATGCACATGAACAAAGTCAAAGGTGGAATCAAACAGTAATATAGCACAACAGCATATAAACACATGGTATGCTAGTCTCCTCAGGACGTTTGAACAGAAATCGACGGTTTCATCTGCATAGAAGCTGAAGATGAACCAACTTGGATGTTGTACGCATTTGGTTTGCTCTTGCCTCTCACCAACTGCTGAGCCTCAGATTTATTTCTCTTCCTGTATTAGCCATGCAAGAACATTTGGCATTACAGGGAAAAAAATACAATAGAGTTAATCTTGAAGCCAAGGTTTCATTTTATTACAGCTGCCACGTTTAAGGTATATTTTACAGAGCTATTAGCAAGTCATTTTCATCCCAGTTCCAGTGTTCATGCTAAGCTAACCTTGTCTGGGAGCTGCTCAGAATTGACATATTGATCTTCTCATCCAACTCTGAGAACACTGAACGTTCAATTTAAAAGTTACTGCACCTCTAGTGAAAGATGACTCACAGTAAAAATCTAAATTAGGGACTTTATTGAAAAGCAAAGCATCAGCACCAGAATAAAGCATTACATTAGATCTTGATCAGGGTCCGTGGTAAACCGGGCCACCAGGTGCTCGCTGACAAGCCCTCCATCTGGGCCTGGCTCCAGACGGTGGCCTCGGGCTTCCTCGGGCAGGGTAACTCCACCTCTTAGTTGAGCCAGTCTTTATCTGGACCCTCACCCGAGACCACTTTGCCATGGGAGACCATACCAGGAGCACCAAGCTGCAGACAACACAAACCTCTCCCCCATGATAAGGTGATGGTTCCTGGAGATATGGACATTACTTCATGCCTATCGATACACAGTAACATGCTAAAAGTTAGAGAATATCTACGAGGCCTTCATTAGGTCCTGCAGTGACTGTCGTAGTGAGCTCTGACAGGCGACATCATTCTAACCCTGTCTGAAGGAATCTTTAAGCTTCCTTTCAATCCATCGCACACAAGCAAAGTGCCATTCTCTGCTGCTAATCTAACTTTTATCCACTCAGACTAAACTACAGAGGCTGGAACCAAACTGGTCTGATGGGCACTTTCATGAATGATTAAATCAAATAAATACTGAACTTTATGTGAATGCCATGGATCGCTGAGAAGTGCAACAACCATCACTGTGGCTGGTTCCTCTAGTCTTACCCATAATCAATAGATAGCAATTCGGAAAAAAACATTTCATGAGTTGATGTGTCTGAAATAATATATACATTCAATAATCCATCAGGTGATTGAGCATTATATTCAGTGTTTACATCAAGTTATTCTAAAGCTTTTAATATAAATTCTACATATGCATGTAAAAATCAAACTATTACATTTATAATCTCAAAACACAGACATTGCAACTATAACTTCATTTTAAGTTTTGTAAATTCATTTTGTAGATTCAGTTTCTCAGAGCTGCTGTGAGGACCTGTAAGGTCAGAGACCCTGTTAGTGTGCAACTGTGTACAGCATTCATCTTCTGAACCTTTAACAGTAAATGCAGGAAACTGTTTTATACAAGATAAGCCAGCACAATTATGTGAAAGCTTTTAATCAAAGTGTGTCAGATTGTTAAATACAATAAAAGTTGATTTTACTTACATCGAGGGCATTTGGCTGAAATCAAAATGAGATCTTTTTACAGTTGGAAATGCCAGAATCTCTCAATAAATGTTTTATTCTTCAAACTGAAATAAATCCCTCCCTGCTTTCAGTTGTTAGATTTAGGAAACTGATGCTTGTTTCAATTTAATTCAAACGTAACCTGGATTAAAGAATCAACTCAAACATTTCAATTAAACTACTGAAAAATCAAAAGTTACTTAAGCAGATGATTTTCTATTTGTCTCTCACCTTTCTTCCTATTGTAAACTATGAATCCGGTAGACAGCAATGAGATCGAGAACCTGTGCAGCAGTGATGGGAAGATCATGTGACTGGACTTCTGTTGTAGAAAAATAAAAACTAAAGACCTGCACAGATAAATCAGGTTAGAACAGAAGAACATCCATCTGTTGATTAACATTCATCATTCATGTGAGTTTGTTGCTGTTAACTATAAGACTAATCAGCTTTTATCTTAAAGGGTCTGTAAAATTATATTATGTGTTGGATTTGGAAGATAGACTTCATTTGGCAGACAGCAACGCACAAAAATTAAAATAAGTAACTAACGTTAAATCCTGATGTGTGTAGGAGTGGTAAACACTAGATGGTTTCTATGAAACTAAAATCCATTAATCTTGTTAGGCTCACAAAATGTTGTTTGCGTGATTCTTGCATTGGTTCAATACATTTCATTGGTTTATGATTTTTTTTTCTGAAAATGGATTTCTAGCTAAAGTGATAAGTAAAATAGCAGTCCCTTTAACCACAGTCTAATCTCATTCTCACCTCTGTTGGTCCTGAGCTCTGCTTTGTCCCTTTTGGTGACGACGTCCGGAGTGGGGCCGAGAGGGATCAACAAACACGCTACAACACAAACACTAAAGCTACACAACGAATGGAAACCAACCCAAGTGGACTATTTAAAAATACCTTGTTCAATATCTGCATTTTGGGAAAAGATACATCAATAAATATTTAAAATAAAAGAGAAACATATAACCAATATATAATACATGAAATTATGCTAATATACTACTAAGTTAAACACTTTTACTTTTCCCATTGTAATCCATACTATATCAGTTAGTAAACCTTTCTAATTGGCCCCTAAAGGGTCATCCACTCAATCAGTGGCCTGCAGTGAGAAGATCCACTCAAACAAGCACAAATGGCTGATTTTAACTTAAAATCTGTGTTTATTAAGCAGAATAAAAACTGAATGATGCATGTTTAATGTAAGAATCATTTTATTTCACATCAATGATACTAAAATAAAATAAATACAAAATATGAGAATATCAAACACATCTGACGTGCTGAGTGTTGGCTGAGATTCTTAAAGACCAAAACCATTCTTTAAAAAAAAATCTGAATATTTACACATTTTTCTTGTTATTAAGCTAAATAGACAGGATGTTGATGTCAAGTTGTCAAACACCAGAGAGGACATTTTATTTACCCCTACTACATTGAGATGTTAAAATATGGGAACAATATTTACAATTTCAAAAGTTTTACTTTCTTGTCGCTCAAAAGAAAGCTACAAATATCACTGTAAATATAAATAAAAAAATATATAAATAAAGTATTCTACATATTTTGGTGTGGTTTCTGACATAAAAATAAATTATTGCATACCAACATCTTCCCTATCGAGTATGTCGAGTCATGTTTCTTGAGTCCCATTTCAGTCTGTGATCTAACTCTGGCAGGTATTTATTCCTTGCTGTACTACAGTACAGTACAAATATATATAGATATATATACATACATACACTTTTATATATACTATATATACACATTGCAAATAAATCTCTATTCCATCACAAAGGAAGTGAAAAAAAGGACATGACAGAATTTCTGGTGGCAATTGAGCAATCTCAGAAGTGGAAGGTCGTGGATATGGACAACGCTAAACATAACAACTCCTGCATGAGTTTAAATACACCTTCAGGAAGACAGGAACGTCGGAGAGTTGGGACGCCACTGTACGATAACACATCGGGGTTAAACTACACTGCCTGCTTAAAGGTGCTCTAAGCGATGTCACGCGTGTTTTATGTTACAGCATTTGTTGTCACATATAGCAAATAGCAAAATCTCCTCATTATCTCCGAGCTGCCCGTCCCCAGAACACAGTGTTGGCACATTGCCAATCTTACCACTTGAATTCTACACAGGGCAGTTCTTCTGAAGAAAGTAATTTGAGGCTTTCGTCATACATAAGGATGGGCGTCAGTCAGATGACACATCAAGACGACATTCATAGTAATATACATTACTATATTAATTAACAGTACTACGACAGGGAGTGCAACAAGATGACAGAAGTACCGTGTACCGGCACAAGTAGAGGCCCACAGTTCTCTGTACAGTATGATGGTGACATGTATTGTAATGTTACTGTTGGTTAGAAGAGAGAGAGAGGAGGAGAGAGATCACAGCCCAGTCTCCTGTTACCAGCTGATATCACATCTTTACCACAAAGACACACTGATCCAGACACCAAAACAGAAGATCTACTCCTCTTGCTGTTATTGGCTCGATGGAAGCCACTTACAGCCAATCATCATGTGGACAGTGTGGACGTCTCAGGGAGAGACAGAGAGGCAGAGACTGCTGGGAAACAGAGAGACATCCTAACACAGTTTATAACATCTTTTAACCTCCTAACCTTTTAACAGATCTCCACGGGGAGCGTGCCGACCATCACCTGCTGTAGGGAATCCACTGACTGGATACATACTGTACCTCATACAACCCTATTTCAGGGGGAACATCTGTTTGCTAAAATGCAGAATGGAAATACAACATAAAAGCCAAACCTCCAGTTTGGTTGAAGCGCTGCTTTGAAATTTCAATGTTGCCTTTGAAGAGCTGCTGTTGACCAATCAATCCCTCCGTGCTCCTCTCCCAGTACTCATCTTTGTCTTCTGTGACTCTGCTCATCCAGTCCTGTTTGGGTTCTGCTCTCTTGGTGATACTGTCATAGTGAACCATCTCAACGTCATCAACCAACCCAACTACCACAAACTCTGGGAAGTTTGGGACTTGAGAGAACGACGTGTAGAAATACTTCAGAGAGTGAGTCACTGTAAGAAAATATCAATCAGTTTTAAAAAAAAAATCAGTTTTAAATCACTGAACAATATTATTTCCCTGCCCATGTATAGAATCAAGAAGAACTACAGTAGACTACATTCAAGACATCCTTCAATAGTGACTAGCTAAACAAATGTATAGGGATCAACCAAAGAGTTGCACAGAATAATAATACTAATAATAATACTAATAACAATAATAATATATTTTATTTGTAATGCACTTTACATTTAAAACAAATCTCAAAGTGCTACAGGTAAGATCATAAAAGCAAGATAAAAACATCAGTTTAAAATACATATAAATAGTCAAACGACATTATTGTGCAAGGTCAAAACTCATAGGTTCTGCTAAAAAGAAATGTTTTTAGTCCTTTTTTAAAGGTCTCAATAGTTTGTGGTGCCCTCAGATGGTCGGGGGGGCATCAACTTATACTTTGATACTACTTTTTGATGCTACAAAAATATGGCGTTATAGTTTCTCAGCAAATCGAATGATCTGTCTAGAAAATATCACAATTAAAATATGATCCCATTATTTATTAGCAAGTTATACAAGTTATTTGTGCTTACACGCGACTAATATAGCTAAATAAGTTATCGAGTTTCCTCTAAGTGGAATGCTCTGAGTGAATTTAAATTGGGCTTTTATTGTGAAGGATAAAAACTGGAAAAGTGAGTCTAGTCTAGCCTTAGGCTACTGTTTGTGCTGCTGTTGTCAAGGTAGCCTTCGAGCTAATAATAAAAGTGTGTCTTTAACTGTCTATGATTCATACTGGTTCAGATTATGGAGCCTCCATGTTTCTTTGTTTTATTTCCCTCGGCTGCAGTAGTTAGCAGGCATTAGCTCAAAGGCTAACTTAGTTAGATCCCTTTCACCCCAGACCCAAACGGTTTGAACCCCTACCCTCTGCAGTCAGCCTTATTAACAAGGCCCGGACCCCCACTGACTCTTAACACCCCCCTAGTCACTACACTTTGCATTAACCTACATCCTGGACCTGGACACACCTGCCAATTGTATACTAGCTATATCTTAAACTTTTTGCACATAAATATTCTTGTACATTCTGCACTAAACCATTCAATCTCTTTTTATTATGTTTAACAGCTACTTTCTGTATGTAATGTTTATTTTATGTATGGACCAAGCACCGTGGCAAATTTATTGTAAGTGTTACTTACTTGGCAATAAATCCTTTTCTGATTCTGATTTACTTTAAATTTGTCACCCTGGAAATTGTTGTTTCAAGGTAAAATAGTCACATAATGTAAAGCACGGGTATAATTAACGGAAGTAACGTATTGTGTTATGACAAACTTTTATAATTTGAGTTGCAATGGTGTTTCTGCAGGAGCTTTGCTCTTGGTAGTTGATTTTAGGGAAATGAAGAAGAGCGTGGTTGTAAAGTTCGTATATCCAGCGTCCGCACTCAGAAAGACAGAGGTAAAAGGTGAAATACACAGGGGAGGTATTACAGTATAGCCCGCTGCAGCTGCAGTGTGATGTCTTCCATGCAGGCAGGTCACCATATTCAAAGATGGATAACCAGCCAGACAGAGGGACTCACTCATTCACTCACTGAGATTCCTGCCTTCATAATATAACAACGATGACGATACATTGAACCACTGTAGAGTGAAATGTGCACTGAAGTGACATTAAAGGTCTGCAGAGAGCTGCATCCTTGCATTGGAGGTCATGATTCTCCCACTGACACAATTACAGTGCCACATAGCTTATATTGTTATTTTAAACTCTTGAAGCATGATTTTCCCTCTCCTAAAAACACATTCTGTGCAGTCAGTCTCTGTTCACATCCACATAACTTTAATTTATATTTTAGTGAAGATGCCAACATTTCCAAAATCAATCTGGCAAGCTAAACAGAGATTTGGGAAAATGTGTATTTAATAATGCCAATAGAATATTTCCATTTGGTGCAATGGAGCACCGACAAAAACATGGACTTTAAAATAAGTGTCTATACACCTATGATAACGATCTTAAACAAGCTGATACAGAATACACATGTGATAATGTCAAACAGTGTGGAATAAGAGGATTTTAACAACCTTCAAGCTATCAGGGAGGAAACTGAGACAGCTTTATGTTGAGGGATTAAAACCTTAAATGGTTTGAAAGATTTAAAAAGCATTTCTGTCTGACAATCACACCAACATAGTACTTTGTATGATAAGATATACGATTGATAATTTGCCTCCTATAAAATAAATACAGTGTCTTGGCCCTTTACTTTGACATGTGCAAGGAACCAAGGAGAACCAAATCAACCTGATGGTGTCATACTTTGGGAGCTGGGTTACATTTTAAAACAGTTTGAAGAAAACTTTCCTTATCAAAAATGAGTTTGCAATGGACGATGTATCTGTTGCTTACATGTTTGAAGAGGTTCCTACGTTGATTGTTCTGAAAGCCCATATTCAATAACATCTTATTGTGTAATGTAAGGTTATTTTATCTTATATAAATACATTTAAGTCATTTCTTATTTTATCCCACTTGGGGGCACTCAATATCTTTTATACATTTCTTTTCCAAAAGAGCCAGATCAGCAGACTGAGGAGTTCCAGGAAATCACATGGTTGTCTGGTTGCATGGTGGAAGTGCCTGAGATAAGCACTCGGGGTGCTGTTGCTCTTACTAATGCTGTTCATTTCTCTCTTTTAAGTAAATTATGTCACCCTGCTACCATATTGCTCCTGACACACTGAGAATCAGACTGTCCCAGTGTGAGCCTAAACCTCTGAATCACTGTTAAATGATTCATTTATTCATAACCCAGTGTGCTAGTGTAGTGTGGTGGTGAGAGAGACTGTCTTGTAGCTGAAATTGATACCATTCCCTCAAGCTGACAGTTTTCTGTCTCTAATACCGTCTCTGTGTTTTCAACCTTTTGATAAAATATACATATCTTATCCAGTCTGGTGACCCTTGGCTACAAGATAAAATAAACCACAACACTGAGTCTTTAACCAGAGGAATTGGTATCTTTGTCAACATCCATGCTCTTCACCACCTCTCTGATACAAGATCTTGTGGTTTCCTGCACATCAACTCCCACAAGAGAAAATACTGCTAAATGACACTGATAACCACTTCACAACCCATGGTGGTTTATGTGTCAGGGATGCTTTTTATTATTATATTATTGTCTTGTTGCTGTCACTAGATGGCAGCCGAGATCAATGAGACTCCCCTAATTTACCAATCTGCCAAACAGACAGTTTCCCAGAAATCACATGGCTGATGGTAAAAAGCCAACTACAAACCACTGGAGCGCTGTTACTCTGCTTTAAGGCTTGATCACAGCTCAGGTTGGGCATGTTTTTTATTAGCTGACAGAAGATCAGTTTCTGTTCGACCATAGTTGTCCCGGAAGCCCAAAGCCGACACCAGATCAATTGTGTTTTAGTATGACCTTTGTTCACAAGGCAGGACTTCCCTCATGTGACCATGTGATGGGTGTTTGATTGAATGCTTTGTCTTTAATATTAACTGAGGAAACCTGCTTGAAGTCTCAGGAATAATCTGAGTAATTTGTGCTTCAATAAATGTTGCAACTGCCTCATTCCCCAGGGGAAGTTAGGGGGGCTTTATGAAAAGAAAGTGGGGTTTACCTGACTGTAAAAAGCAACACAAAAGATCTCTGCTCAGTTTAAAATGGCCGCACACTGTTGATATATAGTTATTTTTACTTCAAACTAAACAGTATATCCAGAATATTATCATATAACTTATCTGAATGGCTTTATTCTCCAAGATCAATAATTGCACATTTGTTTGAGACTTTTTTTAGCACTATGGGTCCTCTGTTTATTTTATTCTATTCTAAGCTATTTAAACTCATCTGTCAAACAAAATAAGATGAAGTGTGGAAAAGAAGCTACATCGGTGTCATTTCTGTTGTGCTTCATGCTGCATCAGTTCCTTCGTTACTTTTGCTTTAGGGATGAGAAGTGAAGCAAGTTTTATGTTACAGTGAAGCTAATCTCTCTTTCTCTTCTTAAAAGGACTCTCTTTTGATTTGCACTTCAGTTCTTCTGTGTTGGTGATCATATCAATCAGCCAAAGTGTTTCAGGGACAGAAAATACAATAGAAAATATACAATAGGTTTAAAAAAAGGTGAAATTTATTCTGTTGCAGTGGGAGAAAGTACGTAAGTACATTTACTCAAATACAGTACTTAAGGACATTTTTAATGCACTTTACTTGAGTATCTGCCATGTGTGTTTTATACATCTAGCCCATTTCAGAAACTAACACTTTTTACTCCATTACAGATTTAGTTTGAAGGTTTCCAACCTTTTTTGGGAGTATTTTTCCACCCCTGATTATTTTCAGGATAGCTGGCCCTTTGGCACTGAAACAACCTGATCTAAAATATTCTACTGGGCCTGTTGGAAGGAAACTATATCCTGTAAAAAGGGCACAAGTTTGATTCACACAAACATCAATACATCTTCATCAACAGCCACTTGTTCTGTTAAAGTATCCTCAGTGAAGACTACCAAACCAAAACCAAACTACAACCTGTTGCTCTGGGGTCATCAGTCAAATGTCTAAATATTAACAAAGTCATTATAGAGGAACATGCCCCAGTTGTTGCCATATATCAGGCTGTGTGACAGGTGTTTTGTATCATATTAACCATATCACTTTGACAGCTGCTGGACATAATCACCAGAAGCTGCTAACCTAAAAGGTAGAGAGGTAAAACCAGAATGCTTTCAGTCACAAGACATTTAGCTTTGCTGTTGTTTGGAGGAGTCAGGCCGCCACTGATTACACAACACAGTGAAGAAAGAAAGTGAAAGAAAGATAGAAGGGACTTTCCAGTTTGGCAGATATGGTGCTGAACTGGTTAGGCAAAAGCTTCTCGCCACATACGCACATCCAAAGACACACACACATACACACACATAAATGTATAGCTGGACACTGAGGTTTGAGGATGCACATGAGTCTTCTCTATTACACCACAGAGATACAGCCACAGTGTCATATCAACTTTTATTACCTTACATATTTCTACTTTCTATGCACGCCGTCAGCCATTTTGTGATTTGTGGGTTTTTGGATGTCTCGCCCTAATGGCAGCAACCTTTGTAACCCGCAGGCGGCACACAGTTGCTGATAGAAAGCAAGCACACATCTTTGCTGATGAGTCACCGCGCCGGATTCTATCTCCAAACTGAAAAATAAGTTTTCATGTTTCATGTGGTGGAAATTAAAGCACTTATTATTAATCCACCCAGGGGAGACAAACAAACAGCAGACCAATCACCATTCAATAAATGTTAAATCATGAAAATAAGTTAATCAAGTATAGAGATATGCAATTCTTAAAGTTGTGATATGTTTTAAATGATTGAAAACTGATTTATAAAGCTGTTTTAGGGTAACATCCTAATGCAGTTGGGCAACAAGAACATGAATCTTCTCATGATATATGAATTTTTTTGTTTTTGTTTTGTAGTTTTTATTTTGAACATGTAAAATAAATATATACAGTATATACATATACACATACACTATATACATACACAGTATATACATATATTCATATATATCTATCTATCCATACATACATACATACATACAGAATATGCATATACATACATCCACTGTCCCGTGTACAAAAAATGAACTTTCTAAAAGTACAAACAAATAAGTATATATAGATATATATTTACACAATAACAGATAAATACGTACATGTACACAATATTATATTTAGTTAAATACAAAACAATTTGTTTCACTTATTTATACATGTGTACATATATGTACAGTATATCTACCTACCTACACTCACATAAACACATGCATACACACACACATTTAAATTAGTTTTTTTAAATCATGCGGTCATCCAACTCCAGCAGAAACAAATGCCTAACTCGTCGGTGTCACGTGACTTCAGTCACCATTTTGTGGCTGCACAGCCATCTTGACAAAATTGTGACACACTGTACGTTTTATAAGCCGAGCCTGATCTTTATCGATAGAGGGGGTTGGTGTTTTGACTTCACTGTACCTTTAGTGATTATGACACATATCACCAGGCAACTTTCCAGAAAGCCTAACTGACAGAAAGAAAACATGTTGGTAGTCAGGGACTTTCCAGGGAGGCTCAAACTATAAAAACCAACCCCCCACCATTGCAAGCTTTGATGCAATGCATCAACGTGCAGTCGAGTGGCTTAAAGCCACAATATAACAGACACAACAGACACTGATATGTGATTAGAAAAACTGACGTCTAACCAGTTTAACACATTTGCAATTTAACATGCTCAGTAATATTTGAATAGTTTAATTTCAGTAATTGTTATGTGATGTCTTTGCATCCTACAGTACTGTATGCATCTTGCCGAGCCAACTGGGCCATTATAAAACGCAAATTCTTGCATACAACATAAAATATTGCCCTTTAATTGCATTTTAATTTCTCTTATGAATGTGTTTGGTGAAAAGACTTAATAAATATGAGTCACAAGGCTTCAGATATGGTTTGACGTTCAAGCAGGGATCAACAGAGGTCATTGACTATGATCTAAAATGTCGATCAATCTCATATTTGGGAAATATCCATGAGGCAACCTTTGCCCCCTCTGATCATATTCATCGTTACCAAATACAAGGACATGAAATGGAATAAATAAATATATATATATATATATATATATATATATATATATATAATCATGTCACTTGTACATTTAATTTAATTAATTTACAATATCTAATGAAATTCCAACTGTCAGCAAAATAAAGAAGAACAGAAGTATATTCGTTAATTTAAGGTGCTTTTTAGTACATGTTACTAAATTAATCCATTTCTGGAAGAAAAAACAAACATTCATCCATTTTCTTTGATTTTCAATATTCCTATTAAAAAAGATATTCACATAAACTCCAGCTCCCATTTTTATGAGGTTAGCTGCTGTTGGCCCTGCGGTCCAACACATGCAGCACAGCAGAACCATCCTCTCAAAGGAAACATTGCGCTGCAGCATCAGCTCAGTGGTAGCAGCGTGTCACTGTGGGGGAGTTTCCCTCGGAGAAGAGGTTCTCTCTCAGTTTGTAGTAGCTCCCCTTCCTGTCCATCAGCTCCTGGTGAGTCCCTCGCTCCTCGACTCTGCCGTCACCGATCACAACGATCTGATCGGCCTTCTCGATGGTCTTCAGCTTGTGAGCAATCACCAGCAGGGTCTGGTTGGGACAACTAGCCAGGGCCTGCTGAATCTGTGACGAGTCAAATTTACAGAAATATTTATTATTTCAGAAGAATCATTAAGATTTCATTTTGATATATAAAGGGATATATGAAAGAAGAAAAAAGCAAACAAGGAGTTACATCAATTCATCAGACCTACATATGAATATATGAACATATCAGTAGCTCGTTCAGAAACACATAAATACTGTAGTGCTCGTTTGAAGGACTAAAATTGCAAAAATGAAGGACGCAATGCATACAATATCGACAATATCAATGTTGAGATGTAGCCTAAATGCTTTGTTAAGTTAGCACGGCACATTAATCTTTTCTGAAGCAAGTTTTGTTTCTTCTCGAGCTTTGATCTCTAAGCAATAAAAACATGGACATTTAATTTGTGTTCATCAGCTCTTCATTATCCTCCTGGACACTCTAAGGAAGGCATGTACTTTATATTGCTTGGTTTTATTAGGGCAATTCTCAATTCCTGATTAACTGAACAATGAATGATATGTGGGCACATTTTTACACGTGTGCAGCACTTCCTTTATCTCTTAAATACTAACACCTATTATTGAGTTCACAGGTGCAGACAACCATTCAGAATCTATTCCCCTCTGGTGAAGAAGAGTCTTCAGGTCATCATCCACCTTTAACTCACTGTTAAAAGTTGTGACTTTATTACCTTGTTTTCGCTCTCTGCGTCCAGAGAGCTGGTTATTTCATCCAGAATGAGGACCTGTGGCTGCCTGACCAGCGCCGAGCAATGGCGATCCTCTGCTTCTCGCTCTCGGATAACTGGCCGCCACGCTCACCCACCTCTGAGAAATGGATATTATAAAATCATAACAGATTGGAGTTCAAGGTATGATGCAGAAAGATACGAGGAATTCAAAACTCAAGTACTCGAGGCATGATGAGCACCAACCCCCCCAAAGAGCCAAAGTCCTATATTTAGCCTTTATTATGCACAAATTGAATCTACATAAATGTTTCAGATAACTAAATAAAAAGTAAAACATCTTGCAATGCAGGTTTCTATACAGGCATTCAGATATGTAAAAACAGCCCAAAGGCTAACAACTTTACCTGTATCGTAGCCTTTTTCCAGGTTTATAATAAAGTCATGGGCGTTGGCTTTGCGTGCTGCTTCCTGGATCTCATCCAATGAGCATTCATCAAGCCCGTAGGCAATGTTGTCTCTGATGGAGCCGGAGAAGAGCACAGGCCCCTGGCTCACCACTGCGATCTGTTAAACACACTCTCATCAGCTTGACTGAATGAATAACTTGTGTTAAAAATATAAAAGCAAAAGTAACACTCAAATCTTCGGACACATTTAGATATTTAATGAATATAATACAACTACTACTACAGATGAGAGAGAAGAAGAGAGTGGTGTGCATCATTTGAAAGCAGTAACAATTAATCACCTTCTTGTGGAGGAAACGGTGGTCATAGGACTTCAGTGGCTCGTTGTCCAATAGGATTTCTCCACTCTGCTGCTCATAGAATCGCTCAAGCAGACTTACACAGGTGCTTTTTCCTTTTCCAGATGGACCCACCAGTGCCGTCATCTGACCCGCCTTCAGCTCCAAAGAAAAGTCCTGAAACAAGAAGATAACAATGAACACAAGAACTGGAGTGTCTGTAGTTTACTATACATGTATATATAGTTTATAGGTAGCTGTAAATACTTGGGAGGGAAAAGCTGTTAAATAATGCCCTTTTGTTTGTCACTTTCTTTAGTTTCCAATATATTCTTTTCAAACTTTCAAACAGAGAATGACTCTGGTCTACCTGGCGGTCAGACCTCACCTGCAGCACTGTTTTGTTCGGGGACGCAGGATAGGCAAAACTGAGTTGGCGGAAGCTGATGTTTCCCGTCAGCTGATCAGGTTTGAGTGTTCCCTCCGTGCTGACCTGAGGTTTTCGGTCCAGGTACTCAAACACTTTCCCAGCAGCCCCTACCGAGTTCAGCATGTCGCCAAAGATGTAGGCGAGTGTCTGGAAGATGGCAGTCATAAAACTGATTAATTAATAACACGTTTTCATTTATAGAGTCAGAGCTGCAGTATGTTAAATGGAAATATTGTTGCAAGTACCCGTGTGTTTAGAAAAGTGTAGGACAGGCACGATATGTCTGTTTGCTTGAAAGCTATGAGCCAATGGGATATCCTTCCTGAGAGCATGAAAGCTCCATACTTTACTCTTCTTTTGAAAGCAATCTCAAAATATTTCTTTCTTCTTTCTATTATCTTTTAACAATGAGTAAAGTGTATGTGTGTGCTGATTAAAACAGAGCTGCTGCATACCCTGATGTTGTCTCCGAGGTCTGATTGGTAGAGGATGAAGGAAACCAGGTTGCCAGTTGTCATCTGTCCACTCCGGATGAACAGCCTGCCGTAGTATAACATACAGACCTGCATGCCCAACCCTGTCATCTATAGACACACATGCACACACCGGGGAACATAACTGTTAAATGGGATTATAAACAATGAAATGATCAACACTAGGCTCTATGAATTTAAAAACAAAATCTACCAAAAATGTTAAACTTCTCACCCTTCGTGCGAGTAGGTAAACAGCCCTGACAGTGTCCCGACGGGTCTTGATATTGTGAGTGTCCATCAAGCGGTCATCATAGCGACGGGCCTCGTGTTTTTCTGTGTTAAAGCTCCGGACCACATGAATACCAGACAACACCTCATTCGCGACTTCATTTGCCACGGCCATTGAGTCCTGCACTGCCAGGGTTAGCCGCTAAGGAAGGAATAAAAAGGACAATTCTTTTATTTTTCTATCTTACTACCTCAGCAAATCTTTTTATAAGTAAGGGCAAACTCGAGCCCTGTACATTGGGGACAGGAAAAAAAATATTTTAATCTGAGTTAGAGTCGCAGAAGATAGGCACAACAATTGTTGTGTTAAATATTAGTTTGTTCTTTCTTAGCGCCATTTGACTGTTGAAAGACATAAGGATCTATATGAAGGATCACTTTAAATTAAAATGCCTGAAACAGTTTCTTGGTAATGGATATCATATACATATGAATCTGCCTTTTACCTGGTAGTGGGTGTCATAGATGTTCTGAATGAGGCCAGTGACAGGCGTCTCCATTAATACGAGGAATGTGAGCTTCCATGAAAGATTCATCATCAGGGAGATCATGCCCAGTGTCTTGATGAATGTCCTCAGCAGAACATTGACGTTCAGACACACTGTCCTTCCCATCAAGTTGGTGTCTTTAGACAACCTGGACGTGATTTCACCTACACAAAAAAATGAATAGAAATGATCATCTGTCCAGTAAGTCTTGTCCTGCGTGTTACATCCTCATATGTCCTGCTATAATCTGTCCTTTTTTTAGTTTATCTTCTCTGGTCTTGTTTTGTATTGTTGTTTAGTTTGATATGTATTGTCCAATATGACCTTCCCTGTCATTATGAATACAGTGTATTTGCATGTTATATAATAAGAGCCTTGCCTGTCTTTGTGGTCTCAAAGAATCCAATTTCCTGTTTGGTCAAAGCCCCGAACAGCTTGACTTTCACTCTGCATGTGTAGCCACTGATGGCACAAAGTAGGACACCCCCTCTGCAGCCTGCACTCACAGAGCTGATACATCAAGCAAAGAGAGAGTCAGACATCACCTGTCAGCCAGAGACACATGCTGGGGTGGATGTGAAGGTAAAAAACACGACCCCATACCTTCCCAGAGAGTACAGGCCCATGAAGAGGAGTGCAGATATGAATTCATTTGGTTGGTACTGACTGCTGAGGATGTCAATGACTCTCCCAGTGTAGAACGGGATGAACATTTCACCTGAGAAGAGAAACACAGGTACATAATCAGACACACAGAGACATGAAAATACATCAGCCTTCAATATCAACACAAGGTTGTCATCTTTTTGAATGTGGTCCTGTGTATCCCAAGAGCAGAGTAGCAACTCTTCCAAGATAGATAGATAGATAGATAGATAGATAGATAGATAGATAGATAGATAGATAGATAGATAGATAGATAGATAGATAGATAGATAGTTATTGTCATTGTGCTCATGTGGAGTACAATGACAATCTGTTCAGCATCTCTTCAGCAGAGTGCATCAAATATTAAGAAATACAAAAAAGTTAAGTAAGTAAGACAAATACAGAAAATATGAAAAAAACAAAATATGTACACGTTTCTTAAATAGTAAAACACAACCCAATTATTTTAAGTTTATATTTTGAGTTTGTATTCCAACATTTAGACTCAAATGTAAAAAGAAAAATGAAAATAATAAACTTGACACTGACAGCTGCTTTCAGTTTTGATGTTGATAATTGACCATTATCAATCTTTCATTTCCTTAGCATCTATTTACTATTGAATTCATCGTCATCATCATCATCATCATCACTTACACAAAACAGCGAGCGTCAGGAACACAAGCCCTCCAAGCAGCAGTAGATAGTCGGGTTTGTACAGGTGGAGGACTCTCATAAACAGCACTCTGGCTTTCTGCTTCTTCTCTTTACCGGCGGCCGCATCCTCGGTGTCCGGGATGGTGATTTCCCAAAACAGCGCACCGGCTAGCGACGCTCCGGTACACATCAGCCAGCAGCGCATATCCGCCAACATGCCGCATTGTGTCTCCTCACGGTAGAGAGCTTTGGCTCCGGTCTCAAACACCGCGGGCAGCAGACTGTGCGCCGTTAAAACACGAATCAGCAACGGGCTGAGGTCTCCGAGGATGAGCAGAGTTAGAGCAGTGAGTGCCAAACACCGGAGAGCCGCAGAAACCCAGAGACGCGCAAGATGTCCAAACACGCTGTGCGTCACTACACATCCCGATGCGTAAAACAAGCAAAGGTCGACGCAAACTGCTAAAATTAAAGCAACTGCTCTGCGGGTTACTGAAGTTGTATTGCCTGCCATTTCTCAGCAACACTCGTCCTCATATGACCTGCTCTGTCGCCTCGAGACCAGTGTTGTAGTTTTCATCCACTTTCAGTTTCGTTTTCCTGCAGGACCAGGGGTTTCCCTGAACTCCACAGAATTCAACTTTGAAGTAAGACAATTCAGTATTCCTAAACTGAGTGGTCACACTCATCCTCATTTGTAATGGCATCATCTTCTAGTCTTCAATTATAACATCAAGTGTCAACATTCTCATAAAAAAACAGCGTAGTTCATTGTAATGTGAGAAACCAAAAAAAAATATTTTTAAATTTCCCACAATTTACATAAAATCATGTTTTGATATGCTATGTTAATGTATATTTAAAATGTATGCCAATTTTGGCGCCCGGAAGGGTCAGTTGGTGGAGGGGCGCCCATATATAGAGGTATATTTATATTCCTACTCCTCGACGTAGCGGCCCCGGGTTCGACTCCGACCTGTGGCTCTTTGCTGCATGTCGTTCCCTCCTCTCTCACCTTTCATATATTCATCTGTCCTGTCAAATACAGGCCTAAAAATGTATGTCAATTTAATCATGATTTTTATTTTGTTCAAGCAAATCCTGTAGGCAGGTGACAAGCCACCAATAGGCATCTTAACCTAAATCACTCTTGTCATGGTCTCACCTGTGTGTAATCATCATCACCTGTTCCCCTAGTACAAAGACTCACCACACTGTTGCCTGATTTTCTTTTAACAATAAACTGAACTTAAAGAGTCCATACTCAAAAGGAGCATCAAAAATGAGTCTTGCACCAAGTTTGAGAAGGAAGTGACACCGTGGCTGGAGACCATTTGATAGACAGGGGCAATTTCCATGTCTACCTCTGTGGAGCTGAACTTGGTGAAGCTATTGAAACTCATTTGTCAAACATCTGTCAGACAAAATGAGATGAAGTGTGGAAAAGAAGCTACATCGGTGTCATTTCTGTTGTGCTTCATGCTGCATCAGTTCCTTCGTTACTTTTGCTTTAGGGATGAGAAGTGAAGCAAGTTTTATGTTACAGTGAAGCTAATCTCTCTTTCTCTTCTTAAAAGGACTCTCTTTTGATTTGCACTTCAGTTCTTCTGTGTTGTACCAATCAGCCAAAGTGTTTCAGGGACAGAAAATACAATAGAAAATATACAATAGTTTTTTTTGAAAAAAAGGTCATGCTTATTCTGTTGTGGGAGAAAGTAAGTACATTTACTCAAATACAGTACTTAAGGACATTTTTAATGCACTTACTTGAGTATCTGCCATGTGTGTTTTATACATCTAGCCCATTTCAGAAACTAACACTTTTTACTCCATTACAGATTTAGTTTGAAGTTACTTTAACTTTACATATAACATTGAATATGTTTATGACATACAATACATGGTTAAATATTAAACTAGTAGTTTGGGAGTATTTGCACATGTTGTATCTTTTGCTTAACTAAAGGATCTGAATTTTTTTTTTCAGGATAGCTGGCCCTTTGGCACCTGATCTAAAATATTCTACAGGGCCTGTTGGAATGAATATATCTTGTAAAAAGGGCACAAGTTTGATTCACACAAACATCAATACATCTTCATCAACAGCCACTTGTTCTGTTAAAGTATCCTCAGTGAAGACTACCAAACCAAAACCAAACTACAACCTGTTGCTCTGGGTGGGGTCATCAGTCAAATGTCTAAATATTAACAAAGTCATTATAGAGGAACATGCACCAGTTGTTGCCATATCAGGCTGTGTGGCAGGTGTTTTGTATCATATTAACCATATCACTTTGACAGCTGCTGGACATAATCACCAGAAGCTGCTAACCTAAAAGGTAGAGAGGTAAAACCAGAATGCTTTCAGTCACAAGACATTTAGCTTTGCTGTTGTTTGGCGGAGTCAGGCCGCCACTGATTACACAACACAGTGAAGAAAGAAAGTGAAAGAAAGATAGAAGGGACTTTCCAGTTTGGCAGATATGGTGCTGAACTGGTTAGGCAAAAGCTTCTCGCCACATACACACATCCAAAGACACACACACACATAAATGTATAGCTGAACACTGAGGTTTGAGGATGCACATGAGTCTTCTCTATTACACCACAGAGATACAGCCAGTGTCATATCAGCTTTTATTACCTTACATATTTATACTTTCTATGTACGCTGTCAGCCATTTTGTGATTTGTGAGTGTTTTTGAAAGTCTCGCCCTAATGGCAGCAACTTTCTAACCCACTGGGTTAGAAAGGTTGCCAGGCAGATTTCAGTGCAACAGGTTTCTACAGGGAAAAACCAAAGCACATGTGCAGCCTGACGAAGAGCTGAATGGATCTGCCAAGTCTTTCACATAAATAATCAAATAAAACGCAATGAAGAATCGCAAATAACAGCATGACATTACAGTTACATTATTCTACTCTACTTTATGAAACTCTATTTTTCATGAATAAGACTATATGCCTTCTATGAGAAACATTTTAGTTTTGTGTCAAGACCTTTCTTATTAGAAAAATGAGATACGAGAGAACGCAAAACAGTTTCACAAAAAGCTCTGAAACAAAAATCATCTTCATCAAGTCAAACCCCCCGAAGGTCGTCTGTAGAGACTGATTCGGTTCTTCCGTCTCTTCAGTTGAACTAGTTAGCTAGTGGAATCACAAAAAAGACACAGAAATGTGGATTATTGAGCACTTTATTGGAAAGCAAAACACCAATATAATATGAGTAAAATAGCAGGGAAACATCATCTACGTAACCCAACACAAGAACTGACTTTTGGAATTGCTCTTCAATTTCTTTAGGTTTATAAAAATAAGAGAGAAAACGTCCCTCGTCCCAAAATACAAACAGGAAATACTTACAAGAACATTTCTATCAGGGAGCTGAGAAACTGAAAACATCCCACAACCATTTTAGAATCTCAGTAAAATTAAAAAATGTTTCAAGACACATCAAAAGATATACATTATGAAACAAAACCCATCAATGCACTCCTGATTAATTAAGAAAAACCTGAAAGACAGAACCAAAACAAGATCTTCTATTTTAAAGAAATATACAAACTAACTATTTACACAACTGGAAAATAAATGTTTAATTGAAGCTAACGTGTGTGTGTGTGTGTGTGTGTGTGTGTGTGTGTGCGCAGAGGAGTGGGCGACATTGATGCAACCTATCATTGTACATTATGTAGCATTGATTTCATGTTTTTAAAATACTTCACCAGTGATGTAAAACTCGTTCCATTTCCTCTCCGGCTCATCGTGCTGAGAGTTAAGAAAACTACTGGCTGACAGATATCTGTCATCTCAAGGTTTATATCATCATATCGCTGCCACACCCTCGGAGTGTATGGATGGAGATGGGAATGTATGTCTGAGTGTTTATGTGTAACCAATGTATTAACGTGTTACCAATATTAATTTAACCAGAAAAGCCCGACAATAAGAATCAAACTGTAACTATGGTGATTTAATTTAGATAGACACACAAATCTTTATGATGTATGAAGGGTGCTGTGATGCTTTCATTGATTTGAATCTTGTTTTTTTTACTCCTTTCCAAAAATAATCATCCTCATTTTAATTAATTAACATTTAAACAAATATTTTATCAGAGGAAACGCCACTTTAAATTAAACATAATGATCCAAATCATTTCATTTTGATCATATTTAGAAAATATTTGTCAACCTTTTTTTCAAATGTGACTTCTTTGTATTCCAACCAATGAGCATCTCCAACTAAATCCCAACCCTGATTCTACCAGTTTATGATCTGATGATGAATAATATAACAACTTTATGGAGGAGAACGTGGCTCCGCTGCTTGATCCAGTGCAACATGCATCCATAAACCTAAAGACACAAAAAAAGAAGAAAAATACATCAAATAGAAAACAAAAATCATCTTCCAAATATAATAATCATAATTATAATATATATATATATATATATATATATATATATATATATAGTAGAAACAAAATAAGATCAATTCCACATAGCCACATACATAAATACAGCATCATTTAGACCTAAAATATCAACAATTCAGTCATTTAAGTGTTAACATGTTAGTATTAAAATGCTTTAGAAGTACAATTTGTTTATTTTAATTTGGGTCAAAACCTTTTACATAAATCTGTCTCACTGTTTTTCTAAAGGTTCATATTTGAGTTTTTAATATTAACTTCATCTGCTGACGTGAAGGGTTCTGAAAGTGTCTTTCTCTAAATAATCTCACTTCACTTCTTATTAAACAGCTTCACCTTTGTTGTGGAAAATCAAGAAAGTCAGACATGTTCTTTTTATTTAAAGATTTTTTTTTAGCTGAAGATGTGAAAGGAGAAAGGGGATGACATGCAGCAAAGGGCCACACGCCGGAGTCAACCTTGGCCGCTGCAACAAAGACTGAGCCTTGTACATGGGGCGCACGCCTACCAGGTGAGCTACCCAGGCGCCCTAGTCAGATGTTCTTTCCAGCTCCAATGTGTCCCAGAGGCGTCCCAGTGGACACAGAACCAATCCCAGCAGGTCTGACAGAGTTTAAGGAAGCTCTGTTTAACACCAGCTGATACTAGTTCATGTCCTGTATGAAGCTACTCACCGTCTGCAGGGTGATGGGTTTAGGATTTAGAATCTGGATTCAGTTTCTCAGAGAGCTCAGAGCTGTTGTCAGGAGACGGAGGGCATTTGGCTGAAATAAAAAACAAAAACAAGTCTTTTATTTTTTATTTTTGGCGAAGTATCTTCTAACACCTTGCCAGTGGATATTATCCCTTCTTCTAGTCACTCAGATCTCCTCCTTTAACGTTTTCATCTTACTTAACTTCTTTTCTGATCACTTCTCTCGTACAGAAGGAAAGGAACATGTAGAGTATGATGGCATGAAACTGCTTCTGAAACAAACCAGGATGGTGTAGTGCTAACTGTTAATCAGCAATGACTATGGCCCATACTTATTATTATTATTCCGCCAGATTTTTGCGCACACACACACGTGCACAATACATCAAAACGTGTGTAATGATCGGTAATGGTGTGCTTTGACTTTTCAACAAGATTTTCCGCGCGGTTTTCACGAAATTGGCGAAAGATTTCTCATAGACTTGAATGGGAAATGTTCGGGAAATCACTCAACATCGCTCAAAACTTCACCTTTTTGGGGCCATGCTGAGTCGCCATACTTTAACGTAGAAACATGATTAAAAGTTTAAACCGAAGACAAGACTTTGGTGTTTATTGGGCTGAATGGGCTCAGATATAAAGCACGGTTTCTCCCAAATCACAGTTTACTATCGTCTCCTGTTTTTCAGACCCGTTTCAGATTTTCCAATGTGTGTTTATGTGGTGGAATGTTGAGAGCTAGAGTGAGGACCAAGTGGGAGATTATAAAAATATAATCTTTTTTCTTCCCAATCTTCCTCCATTCACTGCCATGTTAAACATCGTCTACATTGAGCAAACACTTTTGCACTTTTTTAAATTTTGATATGCCCAATATTTTAAGTTTATCCACATACATTTTACATCAATACGTCTCAAAGGCCTATTTTATTGATATCTTGTATCCTTTGGTGATATGATCATTTGTTTGGGAGCTTGTTTAGTGTCTCTGAATATTGGTGACAGCAGGTGCTTCGTTAACTGATTACATAGATCAAAGAGATGACATCACAGAGATCAAAGAGATGACATCACAGAGATCAAAGACATTACATCACAAAGATGAAAGGAATCCAGCTGTGTTTACAAACATGGACACTGGTTCATATCCATTCGCAACCATTTCATCTTTGTCTCTATCAATGGCTTTGCTGTTGTCTCCACGATTCATTTTAAAAACAGACAATGAAAAAGAAATTTGAGCTGTGTGTCCCTGTGTGTGTACCAAGTGTGTGTGTGTGTGTACATTACTGGCACGCGCGCACACACTAACTGACTGACTCCTAACTGACTTTAGGCCTCAACACCAACAGCTGTTTCATAGAAGACAGACGTGGAGAGAGGAGGAGGAGAGGAAGGAGAAGTGTGTCTGGTTGGTGTAGCGCTAGCTACGTCACAGCTGTTTCTGGGAACAGAAACGTCTTAAATAGGTTTTAAACGTTCTATCTCTGAAGGGTTAAGACCCTTTTTATTTTTTTTAAGTTTTATTGCTATTCGGATTTGCACCCACGTAGGAGGCAAACTTAAAATTTCTGTGGAATTTTTCAGTTCTCATTTATTCTTTTATTTACTTATTTAGCTATTTAGCCCATTTCTTGAAGTTGCGACATTTCTTTTGTGTTAAATTATTTATTCTTTTATTTCTAACTCTTTATCTTTCCACATTTAGTTTCTTTTTACAGATCTATTCATCTTTATGGCACTCCTAAAGTTTCATCATCTTTTTATGGCACTCCTAAAGTTCCAAAACCAAACAACACCCCTATAACATAGGGTCAGTTTCAGCAAATATCACAGAAAGTTAGTTTTATACAACTTACCTACTGCACCTTTAACCCCTTGAGACCATTTTTTACAGTTTGTTTGTCCGTCTGGATTTATTTTATAAAAAGCTTTAAACATCAACCTGTTGTTCACAGTCAAGATATGAACATCATTCTTTCAGGACAAACTAAGTTAGTAGAATATTTTGGGCCAGTGGAGGCCACTTGCATGTTAAAATGGTTGTAGGACCTTAAAGACAAATAAATAAATAAAAACATGAATCTTCCAGATATGTATTGATATCACAGACAGATAAGTAAACCCAAGCCATTTTACCTCTAAAACACTTCATATGTCTTGGGAGTCACGCTGTGAAGAAATAATCATTATAACCTTACAGTTGGACAAAATACAGACATTTTTTTTCAAAGATTGTCAAGACACTTTTGCTCTCATGACATTTACTTATGCCAATAATAACATAATGATGTCATATTTATTGATATTACACCCACAGCAATGCTACAAAGCATTTGGTGTGTCTAAATATGTGTTCCTTTGGCCTTCTATACAGCCTATATGCCTTTTTTTGTCCCCTCTGGCCTCCATACAAGAGGGTGACGTTGTCTGCCATATATGGGCATGCTAGCCTGTGCTTCTGTAAACAGACACAGAGGAGAGACAGACGGAGCCAGCCAGTGGGCAGAAATGAGCCAAACGCGATGAATTATGGACATAAAGTGGATCAGTCTTGATGTAACAGTGTGGATGCCCAACAACCCTCAAAGAGGCTGGAGGTTCCAGGCTCAATAGAAAATCACCTGTAGAGGCTAGAAAGACCCGAAGACCCCGTAACCGCTAGTAATCCTCTCTGCCAGGGTTTTAGACGCAACTGCCTTCTTTCGCAACAGTCGATAGCTGTTATGGTTGACAAATTATTAAACTATGAATCAGAGGTGCTCTTTACGCCGCAAGTGTCTCGGTCACAGAGGGTTAAAGTCTGGATCAAATAAATCATTTTAAGTCTAAAATCTAGATACTAAGAAAGAAAAAACCTACCACCTTTCTTCTTTTGTAAACTACTTAATTCGATCACAGCGAGGACGAGAGCGAGAACAACCACTGCAGGCAGCGATGATGTATATGTAAACTGGCTTCCTCTGTTGAGCAGAAAACAACAAAAAAAATAGTCCTGCAACCTGAACAGATGAAGCAGGTTAGAAGAGAAGAACCTCCAT
>CM049384.1:5079916-5171964 GCA_026937815.1 Etheostoma perlongum | reverse complement strand
CCCTGAGCGGCTGAGGGGGGTTCGGTGCCTTGCTCAAGAACACCTTGGCAGTGCCCAGGAGGTGAACTAGCATCTCTACAGCTACACGCGTACTTTGGGCTGAATGGGGACTTTAACCAGCGACCCTCCAGTTCCCAAACAAACTCTCTACGGACTGAGCTACTGCCACCCCAAATAGACATTTACATCTTGTTCTTAAAAAAAGAAGTAGAACTGGAAAGCTCAGCTGATCTTCATTCCAAAAGTTGTTTCCTGGTTTAATTAGATGTGATTCTTTCACCTGCAGTATGAGGTGTGTTCACCTGTGAATGACTCCTTACTGGTGAACAAGGACTTCACTCTGACCAAAAGGGATTTTAGACATGTTCTGGTTTCATTTGAGTCTCTGTTACCTGTTCCTGCCTGCTTCCACTAAAGCTCTCTGCTGGTGCTTGTCTGCTGCTAAAGTCCAAAACACATTGTATCATGTAACACAACATGAAGCTAGTTATGAGTTCCCTTTCATTTAGTTCTTGCTCCTGTAATAAATAAGTGTACTGTCAGACTCTAACGGCCTCTGTGCTGCTTCCTTTCCCCTACAGAGACCTGGGTTGGAACAAAGGTTTAGTGAACTGAAAGATCAGACGCTGAGTCCAGAAAACATCTTCTGACTTCTACGTTTGACTAATAAAGTTTAAAATCTTATAAATCTGAGTCACAAGTTTTCCCACTTTCTTACTCTGACAGAAAAAACTGAATGATGCATTTTTAATGTAAGAGTCATTTTATTTCACATCAATGATACTAAAATAAAATACAAAATATGAGAATATCAAACACATCTGACGTGCTGAGTGTTGGCTGAAATTCTTAAAGACCAAAACCACACTTTAAAAAAAAAAAAAATATATATATATATATATAAAATCAGAATATTTACACAACATTTGTCTCGTAATTAAGCTAAATAATCAGGATGTTGATGTCAAGTTGTCAAACACCAGAGAGGACATTTTATTTACCCCTACTACATTGGGATGGTTCCCTACGTGTTACAGTAGTTTATCTATAAGACTCAAACCATACGCATATCTAAATAGAGTACAAATAGAGGTATATATAGTTATATAGTATATGAACTGAATTTTTGAGTATACAAACCTATAATACTGAAAGGATATTAATCACACACACAAACATATCTTTCACCATTAAGATGTTCAATTCCACATAGCGACAAACTCAACATTTTGTCAACTCCTAATGAGGAAAATTAAAATGGTTTTCTTTTTGGCTTGTTTCTTTTTGCTTTATGGCTACTTCATGTTATAGTTATTGAAAGCAAGTTTTTTAGGGGCTTTAAAGCTCCATTGTGTAACTTTTTGAATTGACCCTTTTGTTCTTTCACAAATATGTGCTCATTCATGTGTAATTACTTCAACCAATCAAAGTATTCTCGTAAGTGTAGAATCTACCATTCAGAATCATTCAGAATACATACGAGTGGGTCGGCCGAATGAAGGCCGCCATGTTGCGCCACTATCTTTAAAATACATTAGCCAAAGAAGGACATACCTCCGTATTTGACGCTTTTACACTCAGTGGCACTGTGACAAAGGCCAGGGAGGAGGAGAAGATTACTCACGAGTACAAGTAATCTGCCGGCAGGTTTGAAAGTCTGTTGTTATGGAGGATCACGCCAATTCTCTAGGACATGTAACGGAATCGCTAAGGGAGTTAAAAAAAAAAAATTAAAACGACAATGTGACAGGCAAAGCAACAAGTCCAACGTTAATATTGGAGTGGCCTTTCAAAGATGGAAAGAGCTCATATAGGGGCAAGGATTTTAAAAGGGACACCCAAGTTTCCTTCTTTCTTCTCTAAAGGTAATTCTGCCTTTTTGTGTAAATTTGTTTTATAGTTGCTACTTGCTTGGCTAACTATAGCATGGTTGTACATAACGCTAGATTGACGTCTAGGATACTTTTGCTCGGGTCAGTGATGAAAAAGGATTGTCTAGCCCAGTGATTCCCAAAGTGGGGGTCGGGGCCCACAGGGGGGTCGCGAGCCAGAGGGGGGGGCGCAAGTTGATTTCCAGAAATATATATATATTTTTTTTAAAACGATTAGAAATAGCATATGTTAGCTTTGATTTTAACACAAGATAAAACTAGTGGCTAACTTTAAAATAAAAGCAAGCAAGTAAATAAAAAGGGAACAGCTCATTTGATTTGAAACGAGGGCAAATCATGTGACATCCGAGCTGGAGGACGCATTGGTTGAACTGCCAAGCGACCGGACCTTGAAGACAGCGTTTAATTCTAAGAAACTGGCTGAGTTTTGGATTTCAGTTGAGAGGGAAGATCCACAGCTGTCCAGGGCGGCTTTGGATGTGCTGATGCCGTTTGGCACTACCTACTTGTGCGAAAAGACTTTCTCGGCACCGATGTACATTAAAAATAAATACAGATCGCGATTGAATGTGGAGGATGATCTCCGCGAGTAGCGGTCTCCAACATTAAACCAAGATTGGACTTGCTGTGCTCCAAACATATTGCACATCCATCTCATTAGGGGAGGTTAAGTTCAAATTAAAGTAATGGATAAATTACTGTAGAATAATGTTATGGCTGTTGTGTTATTTTGTGTTGTCAATATTCTCGTGTTTGGATACTCCTATAGTGCGTGCGCGGTTGAAGCGCAATGTTTATATACGTTTATAGTGGGGGGGGTCGCAAGTCACTTGCACCGTTACTTTGGGGGTCGTGGGCTGAAAGTTTTGGGAACCCCTGGTCTAGCCTACCCTGTAAGATAAATGTAATCACGTGTCGTCATTTCCCTGGCAGAAAACTGACGTCATGTAACACAGACCAGCTACAGCTAGAACTAATCATTTCGATTTCATTGACATTGTTCATACTGCTTAGAGAGATATATTAAACACACAAACCTCCATTGCTTCTCTGCTACGCTGTAAACATTGCCTTGCACTATTAATCTCGTACAATATACAGAACAACAATAAAACTGATACTTTACTAACATTAGCTTGCATATGTATGGGAACCTGATAGCTGATTTGGTACCAAAATAACGTAAAACTAGTATTACACTGGAAGGATCACTCACTGTCGAAGTCATACATCTTGGAATAATATGGCCCCCGTAAAGTTAAAATACACTTGGAAGGGGAGGGGCTATGGAGTAATATTTAGTAGGTTGACATATACAATTTCACCGTTAGATGGTGAGAAATTCTTACACAATGTAGCTTTAATATAAAGGTTTGTTGTAGGAAGCGTATAATTTCAGTTGTTTAACTGGAGATGATCATAGTCCACGTCACAGCATTTACTGCTTACCGTCTCATCTGAAGTAACTCAGTGTGCAGGAGGGGTTTGTAAATCAGAAGTCTGACAATATTGGCATAGAGTTCATACAGATGTTGTCAGGAGCTGTAAGGAAGAAGACACCGTTACTGAGCTGCCTTTCATAAACAGAGGATGATGCAGCCTGTCCAGAGGCTGGTCGTTCAGATTAACTCTGCACATCCACCAGAAGGTGTTCAGTACTTCCAGCCTCTGAAACAGGTTTAGCATCTGATGTTTTATCCAGAACCAAGACACATGCTCCATCTGTCAGGATCAATGAGCTGACTCCACAACCTGAATGGGACATGTGCAACCAGCAGCCTCCAACCCCGAGAGCTTTTTATATATGCTTCTATACATATGTTTGTCTTTATGAAGCCCTTTTAAGGGGATATACAGTATAAATTAAATAAAATGAAACTTAAACTTCCCCTTTCAGTCTTAATTTCATTTTATTGGTCATTTATATTTAGCCAATTCTCTCTATTTGAGGAAAGGATAGTGAAGTTATATTTTCAACTTCCATCATATCCACACAAGAAAACTGAATCTGCTATTGCTGTCACACAAACATCTCATTATTTCTAGTACTACACGCTATTTAGTACTCCCATCTACAGTAATTCCAGGTCATGTCAAACAGTCATTGTTTTTTGGTCTGTAGGCGGAGAAATCCCTGACTGAGAAAATAATTAACTAATTTATAATCTCCATGTCTTTACTGAAGTCTGTTTATCAGTAACACATCCTGGTAACAGCACATCAGACCAGAAACAATAGAATAAAAACAAGTTCTACTCACATTTTGGAGGGAGTTTGGCTGAAATAAGAAGAGACAACAAATCATATCAGTAATGACAACAACACTGTCGGTGCATCCACATGATACAAGCCTTCGCACACCACCCCCACCCCACCTTCACACAGTTGCTAGTAGCCAAGGAGGACACGGAGGACTCTTCAGAAGAGGTCATTATCTTCACTCGAGTTTTTGCGTGGCGGACGCCACAATCATCTGAACATAGTCATACTGAGAAATCCAGAGAGAGTTGTGTGGGGCCAATAGTCTTCATTAGCTTTGTAGCAACTCATTTGGCAACGGCTTGGATGTAACAGACGTTCATTAATGTCAAAAGGTTACGCACTAAAGCTTTAACATAAATGATAATGAACATTTGTCACCTTTTCCCACTGATTTTGGTCTCTTCTATTAATCATTCTCCTACTAATGTTAAATACCTATATTTTATCTACTCTTCACCATTACATTTACATTACATTTATCATCATGCTACAGTCTCTGATGGTTGCTTTACAATAGTTTGTTTTAACTTTTTAACTTAAAGTAAAAAAAATAGAAAATCTTGTAGTTCTTTAGTAACTCACTTTTCTCCTTTTTGTAATAATTGAATCCAGCAGCAGCGGCGAGGGCGACAACAACAAGAACAGCAGAGACAGCCACTCCAGCAGAGATGTAAAATATGTCAGAAGGCTTCTCTGTTTAACAAAAAACAACGTTTACAACAAAATAGACAAAGAAGTATTGAACAGATCTATCTATTTATTTACACCTGTACACACATTATTTATGAACCAATTACATGTTGGTTGGTCCGCAACGGGTGGAGTGCATTGGTTTAAAAACTAAAAAAAATGACTGACTTGTTCCATAATAAATCAAAAGACAAAAGCTAATCCAACAAAAACACACCTTTGTTAGAGCCTCACTTTGGTGAGCGACATATTTGTACCTGTTAGCCGAACCATCATGATAGTCAGAGATGGGAAGTAACGAAGTACAAATACTTTCAAGAAAAATATACTTGAGTACAGTAACAGATATTTTTACTTTACTATTTATTTTTGTGGCGACATTTTACATTTACTCCTTACATTTTAACAAATATCCGTACTTTCTACTCCTTACATTTTACTGACTCGTTACTTTAGTTTTGTACAAAAGCTTGTCTATCAGGAGTGATTGTGAGTGCATGTCGGAGAAGGTAGCGGACATGCGCCTCACACGAGCACCACACAAAGTGAGAGAAAAGAAAAAGTACCCAGCTCCTCTGGGGTCAGCTGAGAAAAGGATTGAGTGAGCAAAATAGGAACAATATATATTCTTACCTTAATTATAACTTGTCTCCTTCTAGTTGTACTACAGCACTTACTGTTAAAACATAAGTTTGGAGACACTACCTTATTTAATCATTAAATTAACACATATTTGTGTTGGTGTTGTAGTTTATAGTCTAAGCACCGCCGGCTGCTGCTAGAGACCAGTCTTATTTCTCCAGGTTGGAGGACGGCTCGTTTTGATAAAAGTGTGTTTATAGCTCATTGTTAACCTTACTACGGTAGGAAAGATGAGTCATTTGTGATTTAATGTCATTTTACTGTAGAGTAATTGATCCCAGAAGTTTGAATCTGTGAATATCTTTCCTACTTTGCTCACGTTTATTAAGATTATGAACCCGTGCGCACAGTTTGTTAAACCTCCGTGCTCTCGGTTTAGTTTAGTTTTTTTCTCAGCTGACCCCAGGGGGGCTCCGTAAAAAAAGCGACTAGCTGTCCGGAGGATAATCAGTTGAGATTGCGAGCGTGCGTGCGTGCGTGCGTCCTTGAGAACTTTAGTCTTATAACTCATGCTGTCAGTTCATTTATCATTATTGGTCTATAGTTCTGGCACATTTAAAGTAAGTTAGCTAGTGATGTTGTTTGTGTTCTTCACCTGTTAGCTAGGTTACACCTGTGTGTGTACTGTTGCTTGATTTAATAAAGCATCAAAAGAGAGAAGTTGTCTCCGTCCGTGTTTTAACAGACACACCTGGAGCCAAGTTGGACACCAGAATCAGCTTTAAATACAGTCCTCACTAACAAGATTCAATTTCACTTGAGTTACCATTATTGTTTGAGTTATCAATTCCGAATTCAATCTAATTGTCAATACAGTAGGCTAGGAGAATGTACGATGCACTCGATGCACCACTACAAGACAACTCAACAGATTCCCAATCATCCTTGTCCTTCTCTAAGAGAAATGTTTGAGATAGTAGACTATGAATCAAGAATGACTCCTGGCCAATGTGCTGTGTAAATCTAAATATATATAAATATAGGGAATATAGGCATGTCAGTTTAGTCGTTCATATTTTATCCTTTATTTTCTTTCCAGAAGCCATATCTGAGCCCACACATATACATGTAGATTCCTTTAAATGTTAAGGGGAAGATTAAAAAAAGAGGAACTGGATCTGTGAATTCTCACAGAATCACAACTGAATTCATATCTTGCTGCTCAGTCAGAATCTTATTAACCTGGAGTCCCAGTCTCTGTCACAATAATCATATATGTGATGTTTTAGGCCTATTGGCAGATATCCATTTAAAATGTAGCCAATAGCATTTAAAGAGCCTTTTTCCATGTCCACTGAAGTTTCTCAGCTTGCACTCTAAAAAATGGTCGTCATTCGCAAGGCTATTTTTACTTTTATACTTTAAAAGCCTGTACCTTGTTACTTTTACCAGAGTATTTTATTAACACAAGTATCTGCACTTCTACTTGAGTACGGGAAGTGAGTACTTTTGCCATCTCTGATGATAGTGCTGACTCGCAGAAACAGAGTAAAAAATGGAGGAAGCTGTTGGTTAGCGGTTAACTGCTCTGGGAAATAGTTTAGTTGGCATCAGTCTTAAGACAGCAGTCAACTGTACAAATGTGTTTCTAAAATAAAGGCTGAAGGAGCTAGCCCACTAACTGGGAGTTCAGGCTTTTTGTGTGTATGTGGTAGTATGGCCACAGATATCAAACAAAAGGCTTACACAGCATCAGAAAGACAAATCAATAAATCATGAAGTAAACTAAACACATCTTTCAGTCACTTCCTATTCCATTCTCACCTCTGTTGGTCCTGATCTCTGGTTCTTCCAGTTTGGTGACGATGTCGTCCTCCACACCAGAGAGCTGAAACACACAGTCGTACCTGCTCCAGTCTTCAGCTGGGACTGATGAAAGGTCCAGGTCTACACTCATCTGGAAGGATCCATCGTGGTTGGGGAGGATCTCTCCGAAGTCTACGTCCTCATGAAGCTCCTCTCCATCTTTCCTCCAGAACATCATGGCTCTGTCAGGGTAGAAACCTGTAGCGTGGCAGCTGACTGGAGAGGACGGAGACTTCTGGAGGAGAGACACTGAGGGAACCTCTGCAGAGAGAGAGAGAGAGAGAGAGAGAGAGAGAGCAAACGTGAATGGAAAGGAAACAATGGGAAAGAAACAAAGAAAATACAATATAGAATTGTTAACAGAAGGTGTTAATTCAAGTAAAATAAATAAGTAAATAAACCTCAAACAACAACACTAAGAGTTTGAAGCCGTGCTAGCAGCTCTGAGGTTGTTCTGAGGTACAGCGACGCTTTGAGCTCATTTTACCAGCATGTTGATGTGATTTGACCTGATGATGGCGTTAGCTGAAAAGTCAGAGGTTCAAAGTTTTTACAATTGATTCTCTGGGGACCATGAATATATGTTCAGTATTTTACAGCCATCCAGTGAGTCTGTAACAAGCTGAAGGACAAACGGACCAACTGACAGACCACCTGTCCATGGAGTTCAACTTACTGACCGTATGCTAACTGTGCACTGGCGATCATTGGCTATTAATAGAAAGTAATGTCAGAGCACTCTAACTTGTGGGTCTCTACTGATCGAGGAGGGCTAGATCAAATCTTACCACCACAGAAAACAGCCAAAAAGAAGGTGATGTCAGCCTGATTGGAGTGATAATAAAATGGCAGGTCAGTCTGAGCAGACTGTAGGAACATTGTTGTGTTCATGAAACTACATCAGGAAATGGGATTCTACCTTTTCTCAGCAGATAGCTCTTGCCGTAGTCAAAAAACGTCTTCATCCATCCTGGAAACATCTCAGTAAGGAGAATCTCAATGTATTTTATTCTAGATATGTCAGCATTCCATCTTTGTTTGGTGATAACAGCCTGTTGTTTTGCAGCGATCCATGTCGATGTCTTCAGGTCAAATGATATGAAGTCTTCTCCATCATAACCAAACTGATGAAAACCATTGACCTCTCCAGTCTCATCGTCCCACTCACAGCCAGCAATGCTCTGGAGAATGTGGACACCTGAGAGACAGAGAGAGTCATTACAATAATGCATACTACTACTACTAATGATAATAATACTAATAATATAACTTTTACTTCTTGGATTACAACAACAGGGCAAAGTGGGTCAGCTGAAGTTTCTAGAGTCAGTTAGTTGCTCTCCACCGACTGCAAAACTCCAATGCATGATGGGAAACAGCCGGGTTTCCCCTGATCTAAAAGCACATTGTCTCAGATGTTTGACCACAAACCTTACATGTTATAAAAATTCTTATTTCATAATTAATTACTAATAAAGATTTTGAATTTATTAGTCTGATTTTGTGCAATGAAAGTTTTCATTGTTAACAGAATATTTAATAATTACACAACAAAAACTTCAAGCCTAGACAGGTTGGTAAAGTTAATTCCAAATATTCCAGACAGTATCAAATCTAAGTTATTTAATATTTTAACAAAAGGATATTTTAATAAAGGATGTCTTGTATTACTGCTTTTCCTCTTCCAATGTATGTGAAGATATTACGTATTGATGTTTTGAATTTCATTATTTCAAAGTGGGAATGAGTTTGGTTCACTTTAATATAAAATGAAGATGTAGAACAGTTTAGCAGTAAACAGTGAAATATTACCTCCAGTTTGGTTGAAGCTCTGCTTCAAGTTATTCATCGTGGCTTTGAAGAAGTCAGGCTGAATCTCAAAACACTCTGCTTTGTACATTTCCCAAAGCTGAGGATTGTTTTCTAAAAGTGTTTTCACCCAGTCCTGTTTGGGTTCTATTATCTTTTTGTTGGTGTCGCAGTAAGCCACCAGAAGATCATCCACCTCTCCAGTAACCACAAACTCTGGGAGGTTTGGGACTCCAGAAGATGCAGTGATGAAAAACTTGAGTGAGTGTTGCACTGCAGGACAAACAAGGTTTATAGAGTCAGGATAATTAGACATATTATTTGTCATAAAAATGAAAGCCTAATTAATATGATTCAGTTAATCTAAGACATGATAGTTTCGAATTAAAAGTGAAACTTAACTCCAGCTGTGTTCCAGAGCTACACAGGAACAAAACACAGAGCTGAGAGGAAAGTAATGCAAATAATTAAAATGTGATCTTACCTGGAGATGAGACGTGACAGAAGAGAAGCAACAACAGAAACTTCATCTTGTTCTGATAAAGACGTGTCCGAGGACCGAGATGGTTCAGCTGTTTAATATTCTGTGTTTTCTTCAAGGAGGAAGTGAGGAAGTTCTCACGTCACTGAGGCTTCAGTTCCCTTAGGTTTGCAACTTAAACTTTGTGATTGGAACGTCACTGGGATAAGAAGAGAGAAGAATAAATGCCAACAGGCCAACTGCTTCTTAAATTGCTGATGATAGCATTTGTCCCCAGAACGATTGTTCCCCAAAATACTTACCAGGACCCCGATGCACTTACTGTTATGCAACCCCACTGTGAGGAAATGGGATACTTTTCTCAGCACAGAGCTTGCCATTCAGGATAAATCTTAGTGAGGAAAATCACTCATGGTGTTTATTTTTTAGATTTCTTAGCATCCCATCTCAGTTTGGTGATTTGGTTTCAGAGTGATCCATGTCTCCGTCTTCAGGTCAAATGCTAGAAAGTCTTCTCCATCATAAACAAACTGCAAAAAACCATTGACCTCTCCAGTCTCATCGTCCCACTCACAGCCAGCCATCCTCTGGAAAATGTGCACACCTGAGAAACAGACTATAATTATAATAAAGTAGTATATAAAAATACATGATATTCATAGAGTAATTTTATGTATAGTACTCAAATACACCTTGCCTGAATTGACATTATCATATATTAGAGAACAAAGCATTTGGATTCTTGAATTAAGACAGATAATAAGCAAGTGGTGTAATCTACGTGATACGCAGGTATACACAGTATACCATTAAGAAAGCTCCAGGATTTCCATGTACACACACTTCAAAATGCCAAATGAGACGTAACATACTTTCCATTATATTTGATATATTTTGAATTGTCATCTGTGTTTTTCTTCTTCCCATAGGCTAAATAAAAGCATTTCCACTGTAAATTGGTGCATAACATTTCAAGTTGTTGATGCTCAAACCTTCCTAGGGAAAGATACCCAGACCCCCACTATGATAGGTCTCCCCTCTCCCATAAAGACAAATTCTAGCCAATATACAGTATAGTATACCCACTAAAATACATTAGACTACACCACTGTAGTAAGCCCTCAGTCCAATTATCTGGCAGGTCAATAAATGAAATGTCTTGTATTTCCCCTTCCTGTGTGTGTGTTTTTGTGCCGATATTTAGACTTTTGGTGTTTTAAATTGCATTGTCTTAGGGTGGGAATGAGCTTATATCACTCTACAATTTGGCAGTAAACATTAAATGTAACATGCATAAATACTGTACCTCCACTCTGGTTGAAGTGTTGCTTAAAGTGATCCATTTAGGCTTCTATGTTGATTGGCTCAAAGACTAGAATGTACCACTCCAACTGGTGAAGACTGTTCTCACCCAGTCCCGTTTTGGTTCAAGTATCATTTTCTTGATGTTGCAGTAACCCATCGGAAGTTCATCAATCACAATAGCTCCAACAGGTTTGGGACTCCAGAAGATGAAGTCACAGAAAGCTTCAGTGAGTACCACTCCAACTGGTGAAGATTGTTCTCTCCCAGTCCTGTTTGGTTCAAGTATCGTGATGTTGCAGTAACCCATCGGAAGGTCATCAATCACTTCAGCAGCCACAATAACTCCGACAGGTCTGGGACTCCAGAAGATGAAGTCACGGAAAGCTTCAGTGTTTCACTGCAGGTCAAACAAGGGTCATGCATTCAGTATAAATATAAAAACATCATCACCCTCGTGGGGAATATGATGCACGATATTCAGAGGTAGTGAAACTAAATAAGTGTGAACAGGTGTTTGAGCTACAAGGAAACAAAATGCTGAGCGAAAAAAGTGAAATAAAGATTTAAGAAGTTATCTTACCTGGAGATGAAACGTAGCAGAGAAGTAACTTTTATCTTTTTTTAATAAAGACATATTGAATATATCATATTCAATATGATCCAGTTATTACAAATAGTAATTTTGAAGTAGCCTACGGTGTGTGTGGTGTAGCCAGCCTGTTACTCTACAGCGCTGTAGATAGGTCCCTCAATGTCAGGCTAAAGTCAAAGCTCTTTCAACACAATATACTCAGTGACTACCTCAGTACTATGGGTGCATTAACACAAGGGTAGGCAGGGACATCTGGTGGCTTCAATCAGGCATAGCAGCTGAGCTGATGACACAACACTCCGTTACCTACAAACGTCATGACATGTTTAGCCACCCTATAATGTTGGACAATAGCATAACTAACAATGCACATGAACAAAGTCAAGGTGGAATCCAACAGTACTATACCATATTATATAGCAACAGCATATAAACACATGGCACTCTAGTCTCCTCAAGAGGTTTGAACAGAAATGGACGGTTTCATCTGCATTGAAGCCAAAGAAGAACCAACTTGGATGTTGAACGCACAACGCATTTGGTTTGCTCTTGCCTCTCTTCCAGTATTAGCATCATAGCCATGCAAGAATATATGGCATTACAGGGCGAAGAAAAAAAATAGCTACAATAGAGTTCATCTTGAAGCCAAGGTTTCATTTTATTACAGCTGCCACGTTTAAGGTCGGTTTTACAGAGCTATTAGCAAGTCATTTTCATCCCAGTTCCAGTGTTCATGCTAAGCTAACCTTGTCTGGGAGCTGCTCAGAATTGACATATTGATCTTCTCATCCAACTCTTGTGAAATCACTGAACATTCAAAAGTTACTGCAACTCTAGTAAATATGACTCACAGTAAAAATCTAAATTAGGGACTTTATTGAAAAGCAAAGCATCAGCATCAAAATAAAGCATTATATTAGATCTTGATCAGGGTCTGTGGTAAACCGGGCCACCAGGTGCTCGCTGACAAGCCTCCATCTGGGCCTGGCTCCAGACGGTGGCCTCGGGCTTCCTCCGGGCAGGGTAACTCCACCTCTTCCTCGTTGAACCAGTCTTTATCTGGACCCTCACCCGAGACCACTTTGCCATGGGAGACCATACCAGGAGCACTAAGCTGCAGACAAACCTCTCCCCCATGATAAAGGTGATGGTTCCTGGAGATATGGACATTACTTCATGCCTATCGAAGGACAGTAACACATGCTAAAAGTTAGAGAATATCTACGAGGCCTTCATTAGGTCCTGCAGTGACTGTCGTAGTGAGCTCTGACATGTGACATTATTCTCTAACCCGGTCTGAAGGAATCTTTAAGCTTCCTTTAAATCCATCGCACACACAAGCAAAGTGCCATTCTCTGCTGCTAATCTAACTTGTATCCACTCAGACTAAACTACAGAGGCTGGAACCAAACTGGTCTGATGGGCACCTTCATGAATGATCAAATAAATACTCAACTTTATATGAATGCCATGGATCGCTGAGAAGTGCAACAACCATCACTGTGTCTGGTTCCTCTAGTCTTACCCATAACCAATAGTTAGAAATTAGGAAAAACATTTCATGAGTTGATGTGTCCGAAATAATATATAAATTCAATAATCCATCAGGTGATTGAGCATTATATTCAGTGTTTACATCAAGTTATTCTAAAGCTTTTAATATAAATTCTACATATGCATGTAAAAATCAAACTATTAAATTTATAATCTCAAAACACAGACATTGCAACTATAACTTAATTTTAAGTTTTGTAAAGCTATTTAAGATGACACATACTGTATCAAAGTTGACCATTTTGAGAGTCAGGTCTTGGGATTCAGTTTCTCAGAGCTGCGGTCAGGTCCTGTAAGGTCAGAGACCCTGTTAGTGTGCAACTGTGTACAGCATTCATCTTCTAAGCCTTTAACAGTAAATGCAGGAAACTGTTTTATATAAGATAAGTCAACACAATTATGTGAAAGCTTTTAATCAACAAAGTGTGTCAGATTGTTAAAAAGAATAAAAGTTGATTTTACTTACATCGAGGGCAATTGGCTGAAACCAAAATGAGATCTTTTTACAGTTGGAAATGCCAGAATATCTCAATAAATCTTTGATTCTTCTACTCAAACTGAAATAAATCCCTCCCTGCTTTCAGTTGTTGGATTTAGGAAACTGATGCTTGTTTCAATTTAATTCAAACGTAACCTGGATTAAAGCATCAACGCAAACATTTCAATTAAACTACTGAAAAATCAAAAGTTACTTAAGCAGATGATTTTCTATTTGTCTCTCACCTGTCTTCCTATTGTAAACTATGAATGGATAGTAGACAGGGGGATGACCACCTCCTCTGGACAGAGGGATGGACGATCAGGGGGATGATGTCTGGACTTCTGTCTGTAGAAAAATAAAAACTAAAGACCTTCCCATCTGGTTGACCTGGTTGGAGGAGAGTTTTGGCCTGATAAGGTCCTCTCTTTAACCTGTCTCTCTTAGTTATGCTGCTATAGTTTTATACTGCTGGGGGACTTACTTACTTTGACACACCGAGTTCTTCTCTCCTCTATCTTTCAATTTATGTGCATCCATGTCCCAGAAATGCTTCATTTGCATACAACCTAAAAGTCATTAACGGAAATAAGTAACTTTTCCCCCAGCGTGTTTCCTTGGATCAGGAGGTAAAAACGTGGTTGCAGCTGTCTCCATGGACTTTACACGTCCTGCAATGCCCTGCTACATCCTGTTAGGCCCTGCTACAAATTTGTGATTGTAACGCCGCACAGTGCCCTGCTATGCCATGAACTACTACAAAGAACTTACATACTAAAATTTTTGTGACTGTTATTGCCACTCTTCATTCTAACCCCAATGGTCAGACACCGCCTACCAAGAGCCTGGACCTGTCCCAGGTTTCTGCCTAAAAGGAAGTTTTTTCGCCACTGTCAAACACTGTTGCTTGTTCTGTAGGAAACTACTAGAACTGTTGGTCCTTTAAATTCTGTGTGGTCTAGACCTGCTCTATCTGTAAAGTGTCTCGAGATAATGCTTGTTATGAATTGATACTATAAATAAAATTGAATTGAATTGAATTGAATTGAATTCGGTAGACAGCAGTGAGATTGAGAACAACCTGTGCAGCAGTGATGTGAAGATCATGACTGGATGAAAAATAAAAACACCTGCACAGATAAATCAGGTTAGAACAGAAGTACATCCATCTGTTGATTAACATTCATCATTCATGTGAGTTTGTTGCTGTTAACTATAAGGCTAATCAGCAATTACCTTAAAGTGTCTGTAAAATTATATTATGTGTTGGATTTGGAAGATCGACTCTTCATTTGGCAGACAATCATCAGCACAAAAAATTAAAATAAGTAACTAACGTTAAATCTGATGTGTGTAGGAGTGGTAAACACTAGATGGTTTCTATGAAACTAAAATCCATTAATCTTGTTAGGCTCACAAAATGTTGTTTGCGTGATTCTTGCATTGGTTCAATACATTTCATTGGTCATGATTTTTTTTTCTGAAAATAGATTACTAGCTAAAGTGATAAGTAAAATAGCAGTCCCTTTAACCACAGTCTAATCTCATTCTCACCTCTGTTGGTCCTGAGCTGTTTTTTTTGTGTTCGGTGACGACGTGAATGGGACGAGAGGGATCAACATTGCTTAAATACAAACACTAAAGCTACACAACGAATGGAAACCAACCCAAGTGGACTATTTAAAAAATACCTTGTTCAATATCTACATTTTGGGAAAAGATACATCAATAAATATTTAAAATAAAAGAGAAACATATAATCAATATATAATACATGAAATGATGCTAATATACTACTAAGTTAAACACTTTTACTTTTCCCATTGTAATCCATACTATAGCAGTTAGTAAACCTTTTTAATTGGCCCCTAAAGGGTCATCCACTCAATCAGTGGCCTGCAGTGAGAAGATCCACTCAAACAAGCACAAATGGCTGATTTTAACTTAGGATCTGTGTTTATTAAGCAGAATAAAAAGTGAATGATGCATGTTTAATGTAAGAGTCATTTTATTTCACATCAATGATACTAAAAAAATACAAAAATAAATACAAAAATATGACAATATCTGAATATTTACAAACACATCTGATGTCAAGTTGTCAAACACCAGAGAGGCTGATGTGTTGGCTGAGATTCACTAAATAAAGACCATAAAAAATAAAAACCATTCTATTGAGTATTACTCAAAAAAAATCTGAATATTTACACAACATTTTTTCTTTATATATACTATATATAGCAAATAAATCTCTATTCAGGAAGTGGACATGACGGAATTTTGGGGATCAGAAGTGGAAAGTCGTGGATATAGACAACGCTAAACATAACAACTCCTGCATGAGTTTAAATACACCTTCAGGAAGACAGGAACGTCGGAGAGTTGGGACCGCACTGTACGATAACACATCGGGGTTAAACTGCACTGCCTGCTTAAAGGTGCTCTAAGCGATGTCACGCGTGTTTTAGGTTACAGCATTTGTTGTCACATACAGAAAATATCTCCTCATTATCTCTGAGCTGCCCGTCCCCAGAACACAGTGTTGGCACATTGCCAATCTTAGCACTTGAATTCTACACAGGGCAGTTCTTCTGAAGAAAGTAATTTGAGGCTTTTGTCATACATAAAGATAGGTGCCAGTCAGATGACACATCAAGACGACATTCATAGTAATATACATTACTATATTAATTAACAGTACTACGACAGGGAGTGCAACAAGATGACAGAAGTACCGTGTACCGGCACAAGTAGAGGCCCACAGTTCTCTGTACAGTATGATGGTGACATGTATTGTAATGTTACTGTTGGTTAGAAGAGAGAGAGAGGAGGAGAGAGATCACAGCCCAGTCTCCTGTTACCAGCTGATATCACATCTTTACCACAGAGACACACTGATCCAGACACCAAAACAGAAGATCTACACCTCCTGCTGTTATTGACTCGATTGAAACCACTAACAGCCAATCATCATGTGGACAGTGTGGACGTCTCAGGGAGAGACAGAGAGGCAGAGACTGCTGGGAAACAGAGAGACATCCTAACACAGTTTATAACATCTTTTAACCTCCTAACCTTTTAACAGATCTCCACGGGGAGCGTGCCGACCATCACCTGCTGTAGGGAATCCACTGACTGGATACATACCTCATACAACCCCATTTCAGGGGGAACATCTGTTTGCTAAAATGCAGAATGGAAATACAACATAAAAGCCAAACCTCCAGTTTGGTTGAAGCGCTGTTTTTGAAATTTCAATGTTGCCTTTGAAGAGCTGCTGTTGACCAATCAATCCCTCCGTGTTCCTCTCCCAGTACTCATCTTTGTCTTCTGTGACTCTGCTCATCCAGTCCTGTTTGGGTTCTGCTCTCTTGGTGATACTGTCATAGTGAACCATCTCAACGTCATCAACCAACCCAACTACCACAAACTCTGGGAAGTTTGGGACTTGAGAGAACGACGTGTAGAAATACTTCAGAGAGTGAGTCACTGTAAGAAAATATCAATCAGTTTTAAAAAAAAAATCAGTTTTATAAATCACTGAACAATATTATTTCCCTGCCCATGTATAGAATCAAGAAGAACTACAGTAGACTACATTCAAGACATCCTTCAATAGTGACTAGCTAAACAAATGTATAGGGATCAACCAAAGAGTTGCACAGAATAATAATACTAATAATAATACTAATAACAATAATAATATATTTTATTTGTAATGCACTTTACATTTAAAACAAATCTCAAAGTGCTACAGGTAAGATCATAAAAGCAAGATAAAAACATCAGTTTAAAATACATATAAATAGTCAAACGACATTATTGTGCAAGGTCAAAACTCATAGGTTCTGCTAAAAAGAAATGTTTTTAGTCCTTTTTTAAAGGTCTCAATAGTTTGTGGTGCCCTCAGATGGTCGGGGGGGGGGGGCATCAACTTATACTTTGATACTACTTTTTGATGCTACAAAAATATGGCGTTATAGTTTCTCAGCAAATCGAATGATCTGTCTAGAAAATATCACAATTAAAATATGATCCCATTATTTATTAGCAAGTTATACAAGTTATTTGTGCTTACACGCGACTAATATAGCTAAATAAGTTATCGAGTTTCCTCTAAGTGGAATGCTCTGAGTGAATTTAAATTGGGCTTTTATTGTGAAGGATAAGAACTGGAAAAAGTGAGTCTAGTCTAGCCTTAGGCTACTGTTTGTGCTGCTGTTGTCAAGGTAGCCTTCGAGCTAATAATAAAAGTGTCTTTTAACTGTCTATGATTTACTGGTTCAGATTATGGGCCTCCATGCACCGTGGCAAATTTATTGTAAGTGTTACTTCACCCTTGACCCAAACGGTTTGAACCCCTTTTGCAGTCAGATTCTGATTTACTTTAAATTTGTCACCCTGGAAACACCTGTTATTTTAAACTTTTTAAATAAAGTCACATTCTGCACTAAAATTTAAAGCACGGGTATATTTAACGGAAGTAACGCAAATTTATTGTGTGTTACTTATGACAAATTCTGATTTATAATTTGAGTTGAAATGTTGTTTCAAGGTAAAAGGAGTCACATTTGCTCTTGGTAGTTGATTTTAGGGAAATGAAGAAGAGTGTAGTTGTTGGGAAATGTTGGTATATCCAGCAGTCCGCACTCAGAAAGACAGAGGTAAAAGGTGAAATACACAGGGGAGGTATTACAGTATAGCCCGCTGCAGCTGCAGTGTGATGTCTTTCATGCAGGCAGGTCACCATATTCAAAGATGGATAACCAGCCAGACTGAGGGACTCACTCATTCACTCACTGAGATTCCTGCCTTCATAATATAACAACGATGACAATACATTGAACCACTGTAAAGTGAAATGTGCACTGAAGTGACATTAAAGGTCTGCAGAGAGCTGCATCCTTGCATTGGAGGTCATGATACTCACACTGACACAATTGCAGTGCCACATAGCTTATATTGTTATTTTAAACTCTTGAAGCATGATTTTCCCTCTCCTAAAAACACATTCTGTGCAGTCAGTCTCTGTTCACATCCACATAACTTTAATTTATATTTTAGTGAAGATGCCAACATTTCCACAGTCAATCTGGCAAGCTAAACAAAGATTTGGGAAAATGTGTATTTAATAATACCAATAGAATATTTCCATTTGGTGCAATGGAGCACCGACAAAAACATTTAAAATAAGTGTCTATACACCTATGATAACAATCTTAAACAAGCTGATACAGAATACACATGTGATAATGTCAAACAGGTGTGGAATAAGAGGATTTTAACAACCTTCAAGCTATCAGGGGGGAAACTGAGACAGCTTTATGTTGAGGGATTAAAACCTTAAATGGTTTGAAAGATTTAAAAAAGCATTTCTGTCTGACAATCACACCAACATAGTACTTTGTATGATAAGATATACGATTGATAATTTGCCTCCTATAACATAAATATGGTGTCTTGGCCCTTTACTTTGACATGTGCAAGGAACCAAGGAGAACCAAATCAACCTGCTGGTGTAATACTTTGGGAGCTACGTTTTAAAATATAGTTTGAAGAAAACTTTCCTTATCAAAAATTAGTTCGCAATGGACGATGTAACATGTTTGAAGAGGTTGATTGTTCTGAAAGCACATATCCAATAACAGCTTATTGTGTAATGTAAGGTTATTTTATCTTATATAAATACATATAAGTCATTTCTTATTTTATCCCACTTGGGGGCACTCAAGATCTTTTATACATTTCTTTTCCAAAAGAGCCAGATCAGCAGACTGAGGAGTTCCAGGAAATCACATGGTTGTCTGGTTGCATGGTGGAAGTGCCTGAGATAAGCACTCGGGGTGCTGTTGCTCTTACTAATGCTGTTAATTTCTCTCTTTTAAGTAAATTATGTCACCCTGCTACCATATTGCTCCTGACACACTGAGAATCAGACTGTCCCGGTGGAAGCCTAAACCTCTGAATCACTGTTAAATGATTCATTTATTCATAACACATGTGGTAGTGTATTCCATCAAACTGTTTTCTGTCTCTAATACCATCTCTGTATTTTCAACCTTTTGATAAAAAATACATATCTTATCCAGTATGTTTTCTGTCTACAAGATAAAATAAACCACAACACTGAGTTTTCAACCTTTTGATAAAATATACATATCTTATCCAGTCTGGTGACCCTTGGCTACAAGAAGATTTCCTGTGAATCTGCACCCATCACAAGATCTCCCACAACACAAGAGAAAATACTGCTAAATGACACTGATAACCACTTCACAACCCATGGTGGTTTATGTGTCAGGGATGCTTTTTATTATTATAATTATTGTCTTGTTGCTGTCACTAGATGGCAGCCGAGATCAATGAGACTCCCCTAATTTACCAATCTGCCAAACAGACAGTTTCCCAGAAATCACATGGCTGATGGTAAAAGTGCCAACTACAACCACTGGAGCGCTGTTACTCTGCTTTAAAGGCTTGATCACAGCTCAGGGTTGGCATGTTTTTTATTAGCTGACAGAAGATCAGTTTCTGTTCGACCATAGTTGTTCTCCGAAGTCTAAAGCCGACACCAGATCAGTGTTTTAGTATTACCTTTGTCCATAAGGCAGGACTTCCCTCATTTGACCATGTGATGGGTGTTTGAGTGAATGCTTTATCTTTATCATGAACTGAGGAAACCTGCTTGATGTCTCAGGAATAATCTGGGTAATTTGTGCTTCAATAAATGTTGCAACTGCCTCATTCCCCAGGGGAAGTTAGGGGATTTATGAAAAGAAAGTGGGGGTTTACCTGACTGTAAAGCAACACAAAAGATCTCTCTGCTCAGTTTAAAATGGCCGCACACTGTTGATATATAGTTATTTTTACTTCAAACTAAACAGTATATCCAGAATATTATCATATAACTTATCTGAATGGCTTTATTCTCCGAGATCAATAATTGCACATTTGTTTGAGACTTTTTTTAGCACTATGGGTCCTCTGTTTATTTTATTCTATTCTAAGCTATTTAAACTCATCTGTCAAACAAAATGAGATGAAGTGTGGAAAAGAAGCTACATCGGTGTCATTTCTGTTGTGCTTCATGCTGCATCAGTTCCTTCGTTACTTTTGCTTTAGGGATGAGAAGTGAAGCAAGTTTTATGTTACAGTGAAGCTAATCTCTCTTTCTCTTCTTAAAAGGACTCTCTTTTGATTTGCACTTCAGTTCTTCTGTGTTGGTGATCATATCAATCAGCCAAAGTGTTTCAGGGACAGAAAATACAATAGAAAATATACAATAGGTTTAAAAAAAGGTGAAATTTATTCTGTTGCAGTGGGAGAAAGTACGTAAGTACATTTACTCAAATACAGTACTTAAGGACATTTTTAATGCACTTACTTGAGTATCTGCCATGTGTGTTTTATACATCTAGCCCATTTCAGAAACTAACACTTTTTACTCCATTACAGATTTAGTTTGAAGGTTTCCAACCTTTTTTGGGAGTATTTTTCCACCCCTGATTATTTTCAGGATAGCTGGCCCTTTGGCACTGAAACAACCTGATCTAAAATATTCTACTGGGCTGGGTGGAAGGAAACTATATCCTGTAGAAAGGGCACAAGTTTGACTCACACAAACATCATTAAATCTTCATCAACAGCCACTTGTTCTGTTAAAGTATCCTCAGTGAAGACTACCAAACCAAAACCAAACTACAACCTGTTGCTCTGGGTGGGGTCATCAGTCAAATGTCTAAATATTAACAAAGTCATTAGAGGAACATGCCTCAGTTGTTGCCATATATCAGGCTGTGTGGCAGGTGTTTTGTATCATATTAACCATATCACTTTGACAGCTGCTGGACATAATCACCAGAAGCTGCTAACCTAAAAGGTAGAGAGGTAAAACCAGAATGCTTTCAGTCACAAGACATTTAGCTTTGCTGTTGTTTGGAGGAGTCAGGCCGCCACTGATTACACAACACAGTGAAGAAAGAAAGTGAAAGAAAGATAGAAGGGACTTTCCAGTTTGGCAGATATGGTGCTGAACTGGTTAGGCAAAAGCTTCTCGCCACATACGCACATCCAAAGACACACACACATACACACACATAAATGTATAGCTGGACACTGAGGTTTGAGGATGCACATGAGTCTTCTCTATTACACCACAGAGATACAGCCACAGTGTCATATCTTTTATTATTTTACATATTTCTACTTTCTATTGTCAGCCATTTTGTGATTTGTGGGTTTTTGGATGTCTCGCCCTAATGGCAGCAACCTTTGTAACCCGCAGGCGGCACACAGTTGCTGATAGAAAGCAAGCACACATCTTTGCTGATGAGTCACCGCGCCGGATTCTATCTCCAAACTGAAAAATAAGTTTTCATGTTTCATGTTGGGTGCGTTGAAACCCAGCACTCACAACCATATTGTTGGCATTTAAAATACCAGTTACAAACAGCAGACATGAAAATGAGTCATGCAGACAATCTCCACACTATAGAGATATGCAATTCTTAAAGTTGTGATATGTTTTAAATGATTGAAAACTGATTTATAAAGCTGTTTTAGGGTAACATCCTAATGCAGTTGGGCAACAAGAACATGAATCTTCTCAGGATATATGAATTTTTTGTTTTTGTTTTGTAGTTTTTATTTTGAACATGTAAAATAAATATATACAGTATATACATATACACATACACTATATACATACACAGTATATACATATATTCATATATATCTATCTATCCATACATACATACATACATACAGAATATGCATATACATACATCCACTGTCCCGTGTACAAAAAATGAACTTTCTAAAAGTACAAACAAATAAAAAGTATATATAGATATATATTTACACAATAACAGATAAATAAGTACATGTACACAATATTATATTTAGTTAAATACAAAACAATTTGTTTCACTTATTTATACATGTGTACATATATGTACAGTATATCTACCTACACTCACATAAACACATGCATACACACACACATTTAAATTAGTTTTTTTAAATCATGCGGTCATCCAACTCCAGCAGAAACAAATGCCTAACTCGTCGGTGTCACGTGACTTCAGTCACCATTTTGTGGCTGCACAGCCATCTTGACAAAATTGTGACACACTGTACGTTTTATAAGCCGAGCCTGATCTTTATCGATAGAGGGGGTTGGTGTTTTGACTTCACTGTACCTTTAGTGATTATGACACATATCACCAGGCAACTTTCCAGAAAGCCTAACTGACAGAAAGAAAACATGTTGGTAGTCAGGGACTTTCCAGGGAGGCTCAAACTATAAAAACCAACCCCCACCATACCAAGCTTTGATGCAATGCATCAACGTGCAGTCGAGTGGCTTAAAGCCACAATATAACAGACACAACAGACACTGATATGTGATTAGAAAAACTGACGTCTAACCAGTTTAACACATTTGCAATTTAACATGCTCAGTAATATTTGAATAGTTTAATTTCAGTAATTGTTATGTGATGTCTTTGCATCCTACAGTACTGTATGGATATATCTTGCCGAGCCAACTGGGGCCATTATAAAACGCAAATTCTTGCATACAACATAAAATATTGCCCTTTAATTGCATTTTAATTTCTCTTATGAATGTGTTTGGTGAAAAGACTTAATAAATATGAGTCACAAGGCTTCAGATATGGTTTGACGTTCAAGCAGGGATCAACGGAGGTCATTGACTATGATCTAAAATGTCGGATCAATCTCATATTTGGGAAATATCCATGAGGCAACCTTTGCCCCTCTGATCATATTCATCGTTACCAAATACAAGGACATGAAATGGAATAAATAAAATAATATAGGACATATATAATATATATATAATATATATATAATCATGTCACTTGTACATTTAATTTAATTAATTTACAATATCTAATGAAATTCCAACTGTCAGCAAAATAAAGAAGAACAGAAGTATATTCGTTAATTTAAGGTGCTTTTTAGTACATGTTGCTAAATTAATCCATTTCTGAAAGAAAAAACAAACATTCATCCATATTCTTTGATTTTCAATATACCTATTAAAAAAGATATTCACATAAACTCCAGCTCCCATTTTTATGAGGTTAGCTGCTGTTGGCCCTGCGGTCCAACACATGCAGCACAGCAGAACCATCCTCTCAAAGGAAACATTGCGCTGCAGCATCAGCTCAGTGGTAGCAGCGTGTCACTGTGGGGAGTTTCCCTCGGAGAAGAGGTTCTCTCTCAGTTTGTAGTAGCTCCCCTTCCTGTCCATCAGCTCCTGGTGAGTCCCTCGCTCCTCGACTCTGCCGTCACCGATCACAACGATCTGATCGGCCTTCTCGATGGTCTTCAGCTTGTGAGCAATCACCAGCAGGGTCTGGTTGGGACAACTAGCCAGGGCCTGCTGAATCTGAAATATTTATTATTTCAGAAGTCAAATTTAAAGGGATATATGAAAGAAGAAAAAAACAAAAATATTTATTATTTCAGAAGAATCATTAACATTTCATTTTGACATATATAAATACTGCAGTGATATATGAAGGAAAAAAAGCAAAAACAAGGAGTTACATCAATTTATCAGACCTAAATATGAATATATGAACATATCAAGACTAGTGACCAATTCAGACAGACATATAAATACTTTTCAGATGAATTATATCGCATTTTGAAGGATAAAATTGCAAAAGTTGAAGGACTTTTCAATGCATACAATATCGACAATATCAATGTTGAGATGTAGCCTAAATGCTTTGTTAAGTTAGCACGGCACGTTAATCTTTTCTGAAGCAAGTTTTGTTTCTTCTCGAGCTTTGATCTCTAAGCAATAAAAACATGGACATTTCATTTGTGTTCATCAGCTCTTCATTATCCTCCTGGACACTCTAAGGATGGCATGTACTTTATATTGCTTGGTTTTATTAGGGCAAATCTCAATTCCTGATTAACCGAACAATGAATGATATGTGGGCACATTTTTACACGTGTGCAGCACTTCCTTTATCTATTAAATACTAACACCTATTTTTGAGTTCACAGGTGCAGACAACCATTCAGAATCTATTCCCCTCTGGTGAAGAAGAGTCTTCAGGTCATCATCCACCTTTAACTCACTGTTAAAAGTTGTGACTTTATTACCTTGTTTTCGCTCTCTGCGTCCAGAGAGCTGGTTATTTCATCCAGAATGAGGACCTGTGGCTGTCTGACCAGCGCTCGAGCAATGGCGATCCTCTGCTTCTCGCTCTCGGATAACTGGCCGCCACGCTCACCCACCTCTGAGAAATGGATATTATAAAATCATAACAGATTGGAGTTCAAGGTATGATGCAGAAAGATACGAGGAATTCAAAACTCAAGTACTCGAGGTATGATGAGCACCAACCCCCCCAAAGAGCCAAAGTCCTATATTTAGCCTTTATTATGCACAAATTGAATCTACATAAATGTTTCAGATAACTAAATAAAAAGTAAAACATCTTGCAATGCAGGTTTCTATACAGGCATTCAGATATGTAAAACAGCACAAAGGGTAACAACTTTACCTGTATCGTAGCCTTTTTCCAGGTTTATAATAAAGTCATGGGCGTTGGCTTTGCGTGCTGCTTCCTGGATCTCATCCAATGAGCATTCATCAAGCCCGTAGGCAATGTTGTCTCTGATGGAGCCGGAGAAGAGCACAGGCCCCTGGCTCACCACTGCAATCTGTTAAACACACTCTCATCAGCTTGACTGAATGAATAACTTGTGTTAAAAATATAAAAGCAAAATCAACACCCAAATCTTTGGACACATTCAGATATATAATGAATATAATACAACTACTACTACAGATGAGAGAGAAGACAAGAGTGGGGTCCATCATTTGAAAAAGCAGTAACAATTAATCACCTTCTTGTGGAGGAAACGGTGGTCATAGGACTTCAGTGGCTCGTTGTCCAATAGGATTTCTCCACTCTGCTGCTCATAGAATCGCTCAAGCAGACTTACACAGGTGCTTTTTCCTTTTCCAGATGGACCCACCAGTGCCGTCATCTGACCCGCCTTCAGCTCCAAAGAAAAGTCCTGAAACAAGAAGATAACAATGAACACAAGAACTGGAGTGTCTGTAGTTTACTATACATGTATATATAGTTTATAGGTAGCTGTAAATACTTGGGAGGGGAAAGCTGTTAAATAATGCCCTTTTGTTTGTCACTTTCTTTAGTTTCCAATATATTCTTTTCAAACTTTCAAACAGAGAATGACTCTGGTCTACCTGGCGGTCAGACCTCACCTGCAGCACTGTTTTGTTCGGGGACGCAGGATAGGCAAAACTGAGTTGGCGGAAGCTGATGTTTCCCGTCAGCTGATCAGGTTTGAGTGTTCCCTCCGTGCTGACCTGAGGTTTTCGGTCCAGGTACTCAAACACTTTCCCAGCAGCCCCTACCGAGTTCAGCATGTCGCCAAAGATGTAGGCGAGTGTCTGGAAGATGGCAGTCATAAAACTGATTAATTATTAACACATGTTTTCATTTATAGAGTCAGAGCTGCAGTATGTTAAATGGAAATATTTTTGCAAGTACCCGTGTGTTTAGAAAAGTGTAGGACAGGCACGATATGTCTGTTTGCGTGAAAGCTATGAGCCAATGGGATATCCTTCCTGAGAACATGAAAGCTCCATACTTTACTCTTCTTTTGAAAGCAATCTCAAAATATTTCTTTAATCTTTCTAATATCTTTTAACAATGAGTAAAGTGTATGTGTGTGCTGATTAAAACAGAGCTGCTGCATACCCTGATGTTGTCTCCGAGGTCTGATTGGTAGAGGATGAAGGAAACCAGGTTGCCAGTTGTCATCTGTCCACTCCGGATGAACAGCCGGCCGTAGTATAACATACAGACCTGCATGCCCAACCCTGTTATCTATAGACACACATGCACACACCGGGGAACATAACTGTTAAATGAGATTATAAACAATGAAATGATCAACACTAGGCTCTATGAATTTAAAAACAAAATCTACCAAAAATGTTAAACTTCTCACCCTTCGTGCGAGTAGGTAAACAGCCCTGACAGTGTCCCGTCGGGTCTTGATATTGTGAGTGTCCATCAAGCGGTCATCATAGCGACGGGCCTCGTGTTTTTCTGTGTTAAAGCTCCGGACCACATGAATACCAGACAACACCTCATTCGCGACTTCATTTGCCACGGCCATTGAGTCCTGCACTGCCAGGGTTAGCCGCTAAGGAAGGAATAAAAAGGACAATTCTTTTATTTTTCTATCTTACTACCTCAGCAAATCTTTTTATAAGTAAGGGCAAACTCGAGCACTGTACATTGGGGACAGGAAAAAAATATTTTAATCTGAGTTAGAGTCACAGAAGATACACACACAACAATTGTTGTGTTAAATATTAGTTTGTTCTTTCTTAGCGCCATTTGACTGTTGAAAGACATAAGGATCTGTATGCAGAATCACTTTAAATGAAGGATTGTTTCATCAGTTAAAATGCCTGAAACAGTTTCTTGGTAATGGATATCATATACATATGAATCTGCCTTTTACCTGGTAGTGGGTGTCATAGATGTTCTGAATGAGGCCAGTGACAGGCGTCTCCATTAATACGAGGAATGTGAGCTTCCATGAAAGATTCATCATCAGGGAGATCATGCCCAGTGTCTTGATGAATGTCCTCAGCAGAACATTGACGTTCAGACACACTGTCCTTCCCATCAAGTTGGTGTCTTTAGACAACCTGGACGTGATTTCACCTACACAAAAAAATGAATAGAAATGATCATCTGTCCAGTAAGTCTTGTCCTGCGTGTTACATCCTCATATGTCCTGCTATAATCTGTCCTTTTTTAGTTTATCTTCTCTGGTCTTGTTTTGTATTGTTGTTTAGTTTGATCTGTATTGTCCAATATGACCTTCCCTGTCATTATGAATACAGAGTATTTGCACGTTATATAATAAGAGCCTTGCCTGTCTTTGTGGTCTCAAAGAATCCAATTTCCTGTTTGGTCAAAGCCCCGAACAGCTTGACTTTCACTCTGCATGTGTAGCCACTGATGGCACAAAGTAGGACACCCCCTCTGCAGCCTGCACTCACAGAGCTGATACATCAAGCAAAGAGAGAGTCAGACATCACCTGTCAGCCAGAGACACATGCTGGAGGGTGGATGTGAAGGTAAAAAACACGACCCCATACCTTCCCAGAGAGTACAGGCCCATGAAGAGGAGTGCGGATATGAATTCATTTGGTTGGTACTGACTGCTGAGGATGTCAATGACTCTCCCAGTGTAGAACGGGATGAACATTTCACCTGAGAAGAGAAACACAGAGACATGAAAATACATCAGCCTTCAATATCAACATAAGGTTGTGTCATCTTTGTGAATGTGGTCCTGTGTATCCCAAGAGCAGAGTAGCAACTGTTCCAAGATAGATAGATAGATAGATAGATAGATAGATAGATAGATAGATAGATAGATGGATAGATAGATAGATAGATAGATAGATAGATAGATAGATAGATGGATAGATAGATAGATATTGTCATTGTGCTCATGTGGAGTACAATGAAAATCTGTTCAGCATCTCTTCAGCAGTGTGCATCAAAGATTAAGAAATACAACAAAGTTAAGTAAGTAAGACAAATACAGAAAATATGAATAAAAACAAAATATGTACACGTTTCTTAAATAGTAAAACACAAGGCAGTTATTTTAAGTTTATATTTTGAGTTTGTATTCCAACATTTAGACTCTAATGTAAAAAGAAAAATGCAAATAATGAACTTGACACTGACAGCTGCTTTCGGTTATGATGTTGATAATTGACCATTATCAATCTTCCGTTTCCTTAGCATCTATTTACTATTGAATTCATCATCATCATCATCACTTACACAAAACAGCGAGCGTCAGGAACACAAGCCCTCCAAGCAGCAGTAGATAGTCGGGTTTGTACAGGTGGAGGACTCTCATAAACAGCACTCTGGCTTTCTGCTTCTTCTCTTTACCGGCGGTCGCATCCTCGGTGTCCGGGATGGTGATTTCCCAAAACAGGGCACCGGCTAGCGACGCTCCGGTACACATCAGCCAGCAGCGCATATCCGCCAACATGCCGCATTGTGTCCCCTCACGGTAGAGAGCTTTGGCTCCGGTCTCAAACACCGCGGGCAGCAGACTGTGCGCCGTTAAAACACGAATCAGCAACGGGCTGAGGTCTCCGAGGATGAGCAGAGTTAGAGCAGTGAGTGCCAAACACCGGAGAGCCGCAGAAACCCAGAGACGCGCAAGATGTCCAAACACGCTGTGCGTCACTACACATCCCGATGCGTAAAACAAGGAAAGGTCGACGCAAACTGCTAAAACTAAAGCAACTGCTCTGCGGGTTACTGAAGTTGTATTGCCTGCCATTTCTCAGCAACACTCGTCCTCATATGACCTGCTCTGTCGCCTCGAGACCAGTGTTGTAGTTTTCATCCACTTTCAGTTTCGTTTTCCTGCAGGACCAGGGGTTTCCCTGAAGTCTACAGAATTAAACTTTGAAGTAGGACAATTCAGGATTCCTAAACTGAGTGGTCACACTCATCCTCATTTGTAATGGCATCATCTTCTAGTCTTCAATTATAACATCAAGTGTCAACATTCTCATAAAAAAACAGCGTAGTTCATTGTAATGTGAGAAACCAAAAAAAATATTTTTAAATTTCCCACAATTTACATAAAATCATGTTTTGATATGCTATGTTAATATATATTTAAAATGTATGCCAATTTTGGCGCCCAGAAGGGTCAGTTGGTGGAGGGGCGCCCATATATAAGGTATATTTACTCCTCGACGCAGCGGGCCAGGGTTCGACTCCGACCTGTGGCTCTTTGCTGCATGTCGTTCCCTCCTCTTTCACCTTTCATATATTCATCTGTCCTGTCAAATAAAGGCCTAAAAATGCCCAAAAAAAATGTATGTCAATTTAATCATGATTTTTATTTTGTTCAAGCAAATCCTGTAGGCAGGTGACAAGCCACCAATAGGCATCTTAACCTAAAACACTCTTGTCATGGTCTCACCTGTGTGTAATCATCATCACCTGTTCCCCTAGTATAAAGACTCACCACACTGTTGCCTGATTTTTCTTTTAACAATAAACTGAACTTAAAGAGTCCATATTCAAAAAGAGTATGGACTCAAAAAATGAGTATTGCACCAAGTTTGAGAAGGAAGTGACACCGTGGCTGGAGACCATTTGATAGACAGGGGCAATTTCCATGTCTACCTCTGTGGAGCTGAACTTGGTGAAGCTATTGAAACTCATTTGTCAAACATCTGTCAGACAAAATGAGATGAAGTGTGGGAAAGAAGCTACATCGGTGTCATTTCTGTTGTGCTTCATGCTGCATCAGTTCCTTCGTTACTTTTGCTTTAGGGATGAGAAGTGAAGCAAGTTTTATGTTACAGTGAAGCTAATCTCTCTTTCTCTTCTTAAAAGGACTCTCTTTTGATTTGCTCTTCAGTCCTTCTGTGTTGTACCAATCAGCCAAAGTGTTTCAGGGACAGAAAACACAATTGAAAATATACAATAGTTTTTTTTTGAAAAAAAGGTAATGCTTATTCTGTTACAGGAGAAAGTAAGTACATTTACTCAAATACAGGACTTAAGGATATTTTTAATGCACTCACTTGAGTATCTGCCATGTGTGTTTTATACATCTAGCCCATTTCAGAAACTAACACTTTTTACTCCATTACAGATTTAGTTTGAAGTTACTTTAACTTTACATATAACATTGAATATGTTTATGACATACAATACATGGTTAAATATTAAACTAGTAGTTTGGGAGTATTTGCACATGTTGTATCTTTTGCTTAACTAAAGGATCTGAATTTTTTTTTTCAGGATAGCTGGCCCTTTGGCACCTGATCTAAAATATTCTACAGGGCCTGTTGGAAGGAAATTATATCCTGTAAAAAGGGCACAAGTTTGATTCACACAAACATCAATACATCTTCATCAACAGCCACTTGTTCTGTTAAAGTATCCTCAGTGAAGACTACCAAACCAAAACCAAACTACAACCTGTTGCTCTGGGTGGGGTCATCAGTCAAATGTCTAAATATTAACAAAGTCATTATAGAAGAACATGCCCCAGTTGTTGCCATATATCAGGCTGTGTGGCAGGTGTTTTGTATCATATTAACCATATCACTTTGACAGCTGCTGGACATAATCACCAGAAGCTGCTAACCTAAAAGGTAGAGAGGTAAAACCAGAATGCTTTCAGTCACAAGACATTTAGCTTTGCTGTTGTTTGGCGGAGTCAGGCCGCCACTGATTACACAACACAGTGAAGAAAGAAAGTGAAAGAAAGATAGAAGGGACTTTCCAGTTTGGCAGATATGGTGCTGAACTGGTTAGGCAAAAGCTTCTCGCCACATACGCACATCCAAAGACACACACACATACACACACATAAATGTATAGCTGAACACTGAGGTTTGAGGATGCACATGAGTCTTCTCTATTACACTACAGAGATACAGCCACAGTGTCATATCAGCTTTTATTACCTTACATATTTCTACTTTCTATGCACGCTGTCAGCCATTTTGTGATTTGTGAGTGTTTTTGAAAGTCTCGCCCTAATGGCGGCAACTTTCTAACCCAGAGGGTTAGAAAGGTTGCCAGGCAGATTTCAGTGCAACAGGTTTCTACAGGGAAAAACCAAAGCACATGTGCAGCCTGACGAACAGCTGAATGGATCTGCCAAGTCTTTCACATAAATAATCAAATAAAACACAATGAAGAATCATAAATAACAGCATGACATTACAGTTACATTATTCTACTTTACGAAACTCTATTTTTCATGAATAAGACTATATGCCTTCTATGAGAAACATTTTAATTTTGTGTCAAGACCTTTCTTATTAGAAAAATGAGATACGAGAGAGAACGCCAAACAGTTTCACAAAAAAGTTCTGAATCATGATCATCTTCATCAAGTCAAACCCCCCGAAGGTCGTCTGTAGAGACTGATTCGGTTCTTCCGTCTCTTCAGTTGAACTAGTTAGCTAGTGGAATCACAAAAAAGACACAGAAATGTGGATTATTGAGCACTTTATTGGAAAGCAAAACACCAATATAATATGAGTAAAATAGCGGGAAACATCATCTACGTAACCCAACACAAGAACTGACTTTTGGGAATTGCTCTTCAATTTCTTTATGTTTATAAAAATAAGAAAGAAAACGTCCCTCGTCCCAAAATACAAGCAGGAAATACTTACAAGAACATTTCTATCAGGGAGCTGAGGAACTGAAAACATCCCACAACCCTTTTAGAATCTCAGCAAAATTAAAATATAATGTTTCAAGACAGATCAAAAGATATACATTATGAAACAAAACCCATCAATGCACTCCTGATTAATTAAGAAAAACCTGAAAGACAGAACCAAAACAAGATCTTCAATTTTAAAGAAATATACAAACTAACTATTTACACAACTGGAAAATAAATGTTGAATTGAAGCTAACATTGTGTGTGTGTGTGTGTGTGTGTGTATGTGTTTGTGTGCAGAGGAGTGCAACCTATCATTGTACATTATGTAGCATTGATTTCATGTTTTTAAAATACTTCACCAGTGATGTAAAACCCGTTCCATTTCCTCTCCGGCTCATCGTGCTGAGAGTTAAGAAAACTACTGGCTGACAGATATCTGTCATCTCAAGGTTTATATCATCATATCGCTGCCACACCCTCGGAGTGTATGTGTGGAGATGGGAATGTATGTCTGAGTGATTATGTGTAACCAATGTGTTAACGTGTTACCAATATTAAGTTAACCAGAAAAGCCCGACAATAAGAATCAAACTGTAACTATGGTGATTTAATTTAGATAGACACACAAATCTTTATGATGTATGAAGGGTGCTGTGATGCTTTCATTGATTTGAATCTTGTTTTTTTTTACTCCTTTCCAAAAATAATCATCCTCATTTTAATTAATTAACATTTAAACAAATATTTTATCAGAGGAAACGCCACTTTAAATTAAACATAATGACCCAAATCATTTCATTTTGATCATATTTAGAAAATATTTGTCAACCTTTTTTTCAAATGTGACTTCTTTGTATTCCAATCAATGAGCATCTCCAACTAAATCCCAACCCTGATTCTACCAGTTTATGATCTGATGATGAATAATATAATAACTTCATGGAGGAGAACGTGGCTCCGCTGCTTGATCCAGTGCAACATGCATCCATAAACCTAAAGACACAAAAAAAGAAGAAAAATACATCAAATAGAAAACAAAATCATCTTCCAAATATAATAATCATAATTAAATATATATATATATATATATATATATATATATATAGTAGAAACAAAATAAGATCAATTCCACATAGCCACATACATAAATACAGCATCATTTAGACCTAAAATATCAACAATTCAGTCATTTAAGTGTTAACATGTTAGTATTAAAATGCTTTAGAAGTACAATTTGTTTATTTTAATTTGGGTCAAAACCTTTTACATAAATCTGTCTCACTGTTTTTCTAAAGGTTCATATTTGAGTTTTTAATATTAACTTCATCTGCTGGCGTGAAGGGTTCTGAAAGTGTCTTTCTCTAAATAATCTCACTTCACTTCTTATTAAACAGCTTCACCTTTGTTGTGGAAAATCAACAGAAAGTCAGACATGTTCTTTTTATTTAAAGATTTTTTTTAGCTGAAGATGTGAAAGGAGAAAGAGAGGGAGAGAGGGGGGATGACATGCAGCAAAGGGCCACACGTCGGAGTCAACCCTTTGGCCGCTGCAACAAAGACTGAGCCTTTGTACATGGGGCGCACGCTCTACCAGGTGAGCTACCCAGGCGCCCCTAGTCAGATGTTCTTTCCAGCTCCAATGTGTCCCAGAGGTGTCCCAGTGGACACAGAACCAATCCCAGCAGGTCTGACAGAGTTTAAGGAAGCTCTGTTTAACACCAGCTGATACTAGATCATGTCCCGTATGAAGCTACTCACCGTCTGCAGGGTGATGGGTTTAGGATTTAGAATCTGGATTCAGTTTCTCAGAGAGCTCAGAGCTGTTGTCAGGAGACGGAGGGCATTTGGCTGAAAAAAAAAAAAAAAAAAAAAAAAATTAAATTAATTTATTTTTTATTTTTGGCAAAGTATCTTCTAACACCTTGTCAGTGGATATTATCCCTTCTTCTAGTCACTCAGATCTCTTCTACCTTTATGTTTTCTTAACTTCTTTTCTGATCACTTCTCTCGTACAGAAGGAAAGGAACATGTAGAGTATGATGATGGCATGAAACTGCTTCTGAAACAACCAGGATGGTGTAGTGCTAAATGTTAATATTATGGCCCATACTTATTATTATTCCGCCAGATTTTTGTCCCGCTACTAGTGCCGGAGCGTTGGCAACACGTGCACACACACAATACATTGAAACGTGTGTAATGATCGGGAATGGTGTGCTTTGACTTTAACGAGATTTTCCGCGCGGTTTTCACAAAATTGGCGAAAGATTTCTCATAGACTTGAATGGGAAAAGTTCAGGAAATCACTCAACATCGCTCAAAACTTCACCTTTTTGGGGCCATGCTGTGTCGCCATACTTTAACGTAGAAACATAATTAAAGGTTTAAACCGAAGACAAGACTTTGGTGTTTATTGGGCTGAATGGGCGTTCAGATATCAAGCACGGTTTCTCTCAAATCACAGTTTACGTATCGTCCCGTTTTCAGACCGTCTCAGATTTTCCAATGTGTGTGTATGTGGCGGAATGTTGAGAGTGGGGAGATTATAAAAAAATCATCTTTTTTCTCTCTCTATAACTTGCTCCCACGCCAACAATTCTAACTTGTCATGGACAATTTATTCACCAAAACGTAGGTATTCTTGTCTAGTTTCAGATAATGTGCTCATTTATGCAATATGAATTATACTTTTTGCTCAGCAACTTTTCAAATGACAAGAGTTCCCAATCTTCCTCCATTCACTGCCATGTTAAACATCGTCCACATTTCTGAGCAGAACGCAGAGCGAAGCACTTTTTAAATCGCTGATATGCCAACGTGTGTGTACCAAGTGTGTGTGTGTGTGTGTGCATGCCAGGAATACACATACGCACACACACTCACGGACCAACTGACTGACTCCTAACTGACTTTAGGCCTCAACACCAACATGTTTCATAGAAGACAGACGTGGAGAGGAGGAGGAGAGGAAGGAAGGAGAAGTGTGTCTGGTTGGTGTAGCGCTAGCTACGTCACAGCTGTTTCTGGGAAACAGAAACGTCTTAAATAGGTTTTAAAAAGTTCTATCTCTGAAGGGTTAAGACCGTTTTATTATTTTTTTTTTAAGTTTTATTGCTATTCGGATTTGCACCACGTAGGAGGCAAACTTAAAATTTCTGTGGAATTTTCTAGTTCTCATTTATTCTTTTTATTTACTTATTTAGCCCATTTCTCTTGAAGTTGCGACATTTCTTTGTGTTAAATTATTTATTCTTTATTTCTAACTCTTTATATTTCTACATTTTGTTTCTTTTACAGATCTATTCTTCTTTATGGCACTCCTAAAGTTCTAAAACCAAACAACACTATCCACTCAGCTGTTGGCTGAGGGCCATTAAAGGGCCGGTCGGCCTTAAAGGGACATAAATGTCTCTGAACATAGGGTCAGTTTCAGCAAATATCACAGAAAGTTAGTTCTATACTTCTTACCTACTGCACCTTTAAAGTCTGGATCAAATAAATCATTTTAAGTCTAAAATCTAGATACTAAGAAAGAAAAGAACTCTCTGTTTGAGTCTCTCACCTTTCTTCTTTCTGTAAACTAGGACTCCGATCACAGCGAGGAGGACGAGAGCGAGAACAACCACTGCAGCGATGATGTATATGTAAACTGGCTTCTCTGTTGAGCAGAAAACAACAAAAAATAGTCCCAACCTGAACAGATGAAGCAGGTTAGAAGAGAAGAACCTCCATTTATCAACCAGACCACAATCCTGGATACAGACATTATCTGTTACATTTACTAAAGTCTTTAGTATGTTTCATTATGGAAATGTTTCTTTTTCATTAAATCAAAGCTGAAGAAACTGAAAACAAAACCATTTAAGGAAACAAAACTTCCCATCCAACACATAAAAATACATGAAGTACAGGACTGTTAGAGGAAACTAAATGTGTGTTTCCTTCATCTCCTCTGACAGAAGTCTCACCTCTGTTGGTCCTGATCTTGGCTTCGTCCAGTTTGGTGACGATGTCGTCCTCCACACCAGAGAGCTGAAACACACAGTCGTACCTGCTCCAGTCTTCAGCTGGGACTGATGAAAGGTCCAGGTCTACACTCATCTGGAAGGATCCATCGTGGTTGGGGAGGATCTCTCCGAGGTCCACGTCCTCATGAAGCTCCTCTCCATCTTTCCTCCAGAACATCATGGCTCTGTCAGGGTAGAAACCTGTAGCGTGGCAGCTGACTGGAGAGGACGGAGACTTCTGGAGGAGAGACACTGAGGGACGCTCTGCACAGTGGAGACAAAGACAGTTTAGAGGGTCTTTATTAATATTTACTGTAGCCTATATCAATAGTATCATTCTGTTTGATTAGTAACACATACACTATGTGTTCAATGCAAATAATTCTCAGTGAAGTGTAACTATGAGAAGGAGAGGAGATGGACTACAAATGGAGGACAGTGGGTGTGAGGAAGACAGAAAGACAAAGAGAAAAACAGAGACGGATAGAAACACGGCAGAAAGAAAGAGAGAAAATGAAGAAAGAGTGGTGATAAGTGAGAGAGAAAATGGAGTAAAGGAAGGCAGAGAGATGAAGAGAAGTGAGAACATGAGAGAAAGAGAAAATGTGTAAACTGAGACGCAGCGGGTCTCTGTTATTTAATATTTATTTTAATGTTACCGTTGTTAGAAACAAAGGAGACATATTAACATTGTTGTGTCCATTAAACTCCATCAGGTCATGTGATTCTACCTGTTCTCAGCAGAGAGCTCCTCCCATAGTCCACATACTTCTTCACCCACTCAGGACACTCCTGGGTCAGGTAGTGTTTATACTGAGCTATCCTAGCTTTGTTATTGTCCCACTTGTGTTTGGTGAGGACAGCCTGTTGTTTTGGAGCGATGTACGTCTCTGTCTTCAGGTCATATGATAGGAAGTCTTCTCCATCATAACCATACTGATCATAACCATTAACCTTTCCAGTCTCATCATCCCACTCACAGCCGTACATCTTCTGGAATATGTGGACACCTGAGAGAGAGAGAGAGAGAGAGAGAGAGAGAGAGAGAGAGAGAGAGAGAGAGAGTCAGTCATTTGTTAACAGTTGATAACTCAAACGAAGATTCATTATCAATTATTCTTTATTAATTTATTAATTAACCAAACAAATTTAAACAAAGAAATGCAGCAACATTCTCACATTTCTTTTTAATAAAGAAATTAATATTAATATTTCATAAAGACGTAAATAAATATTTGATTATCAAAATTGATGTTAATTAATGTTCTGTAACCAACTAATAGATTATTGATGATAGTTTCATCGCTGCGTATGTTTATTATGACACAAACACACCGTGGTCAAGTAAAGTTAATCTAATCGGTAGTTCTGCTAAATATTTAGCGTTTAAATGATTTATTCTCGTCATTATTGATTGTGTAAAGATTATTTGTTGATAAATCAAAATAAATGTCTACAATGTAAAATGAACTAGAGGAAAATGTGGGTCAGAAGTTCTGAGAGTCGGAGATGAAATCTTCTAATAGTTTCTTCTGTCTGATCAACACTCAGCGCTGTTTCATATTAAATGATATTAAACAGTTTCTGGATCTGGGGAAGCAGTCATGTGACAAGCTGTGGGGGGGCTGATTAGAAACACTGATGGGGGGATGGGGTCATGTAATCAGGTCATGTGACTTTTAGCCAACATTACAAACATTTGTATCAAAATCCAAAATGGCAGCATATAATTTTAGATTGATTTTGTCTTAGAAAATAGTTTTGTTGAAGGATAGTTTTCTATGTTCTTGGATAGATTTAAAATGACCTTTTCATAACTTTGATGATGAGGCATTGAATGCCTGTATGGGGGGGGCTGCCCATATAAGGGCATGAAACACGCTGACCACTCACACACTGACTCATGTTTTGAGGCCTGTTCTCTACAGATATTCCATAAGATAAAGATGTGAAACATCCATCACGTTGTTATTGGACTCTTAACCCTTGTGTTGTCTTCCCGTTAACATTTTAAATCCAAACCGTAACTCACTTTTCCTCAAGTCTTTTCTTGATGATTTTATTGGTTGTTTCACGTCGTTTTTGAAGCTTTTTCTGACATTTGTGTCACTTTTCATTTTTTTGACGTTTTGTCACTTTTCCCGATGTCTTTGTTGATTTTGTTTCTGAGCTTTTGACATTTTTGTTGTTGTTTTTAGACATTTTTGAAGCGTTTTAACCTCATTTTAATCAGTTAGTTTCTTCCAATGCTGTGACGTTGATTAAAACACACATCCAATGAGAGCGGTGAACTGATGGTTTGTGTTACTTGTAAAGAGCGTTGCACGGAACCATCCCCGTTATTGTTCTAGAACATTTGGTTAAAGAAAGCCACATTTGTGATCTAGAGCGTGTTGATAAGGGGTCAGACTGGACCCGAGGACCACAGCAGGGTTAGACGGGTACTAGTGATCAACTCGCCAGTGGGCACGTGTTTTCAGGGGATTTGTGTCAGCAGTTTGTACGAGAGGGAGAGAGCTGGAGTCTGGAGTTCATCAGATTCAGAGGAGGGAACCAGTGAGGAAGACGAGGAAGATGAGCTGAAACTCTTATCAAATGTTAAAGTGACATCCTACATGGGCAACGCATCTCGGGAGAGAAAGTTCAGCTTTTTACTTTTCTTTTCTAATGTTGTACGGAAAACACGAAAGAACGTCGCTATAATTAATTGTTTATGAAATGTTTTTAAAGTTTATTAACTATAAAAAAGGAAACAATGTTAAATGTAAACCCTAAATGGGCGATAAGTGGAAGTTAGAAAATAAAGGTCATATGTTGAAAAACAAACATGAACTTGTGACATTTTAGTCTAGATACATAGAAAAATAGCAATGAATTAATTTCCCATCATATTTATATATGCTTGCTGCTTTAAAGGTTAAACAGAGAAAAGCTGAAAATGATCATATTTGAGAAACTGGAACTAGAATATATTTTGACTTTTATCTTAATGAAAGACATCAAATTGTTTAATCTGTGTGTGTGTGTGTGTGTTAACGTGTTTACTAAAATAAAAGGATGAAAATATAAACAACATTTTATCAGTAGAAAGTGAAACATAAACAAACCTCCAGTTTGGTTGAAGCGCTGCTTTGCAATTTCAATGTTGGCTTTGAAGGTCTGCTGGTGACCAATCAATCCCTCAGTGTTCCTCTCCCAGTACTGAGGATCACCTTCTGTGACTCTGCTCATCCAGTCCTGTTTGGGTTCTGCTCTCTTGGTCTTACTGTCATAGTGAACCATCTCAACGTCATCAACCAACCCAACAGTTACAAACTCTGGGAAGTTTGGGACTCCAGAAGACGCCGTGTAGAAATACTTCAGAGAGTGAGTCGCTGTAAGAAAACATGAATGTAATAATGTCAGTTTTTATATAACTAGGGACGTAACGATGCACTAAACTCACGATCCCATTCACGATGTTAAGTTCAGGATACGATTCTCTCACGATGTGTTAACAGAACGAGCTGCAGATAAACGACTGGGAAATATTCCTTTATATAAACTACACAACAACAGATGTGTCCTCTTATCAAAAATATAACTCAAATTATAAATCACAAATAACAAAAATAATAAATTAAATATATCAATAAAAAATAAATAGATTTTTAAAACAAATCCCATCTCAAAATAACTAGAAATAAATCTCAAAATAAAAATCACATCTCTTCATATAAATAAAGTAAAAACACGGTATTTCGTTCCACTTGCTCATTCATAACTTGAACAAAGAATAAAAAGTTTAAAAAATAAAATAAAATAAATATAAATGCTACAGAGTGCTTTTAACATTTAAATATGACATTACATAAATTAAAAAAGCAGTTTGAAAGCAGCATTAATATTATTATTGCACACGCATATAAAAAGAAAAATATTGTGTTATTGCACGTTTATGAATAAGTCCTGAGGCCCACTGCAGACTGACTCAGTTTCTTATTATAATCTTTATGTTTTTATATTAACTTTAGAACTATATTCAAATGTAACTCTAAATATCTCTGATAACCAATTATGAGTGTGAAAATATTCAGAGTTTTAAGGCGATTTCATAAAAATGTGAACGGACACAACTTCATATTTGGGAACGTTCTCTTTGTAGAAAGTAATATATATATATATATATATATATATATATATATATATATATATATATATATATATAAATAAGATATATATAAGATGATAGCAGATACTAATATGGATGGATGATTCCTCTCCAGATAAACTCAGTGAACTATATTCATGTTTCAGTTTGTGGAGTCAAACTGTGGAATTATCTGATGAATGGCTTCAAAGATTTATTGTTTTATGACTTGACATTTTTATTTTAAAGAGAGCAAAACAATCAGTGTAACAATCTAATGTACAAACAGCTCTTCTATCTATTCTACCCTTCCTATCCCCCCCACCCTGTAACCCGAGAACAAGACGGATCAACAACAACTCAATCAATACAATCTATACATTAAATCACAAATAAATAGATTAATCCTGAGCACACATGGATATATCTTAAAGATGATATGATTACAGGTCAGACAGTAGCTGATATGAACTTCATATTTATCTTTAGAAGGTTATTATTTATTATGTGTTTAGGTTTTTCTGTGCTCACATTTTGTCAAATTATTCTCTAAATATTTATTATTTATTTATTATGAGAGGAAGCCAGGTTATATAATATATATAATATATATTAATAAAATATAAAATTATTAGGTTCAATATAAAGGAGTAGCTTAATTTCTGAAATAATATCATAATTATGACATTAACTATATTAACGAAAACACTTTTTACATAAAACAGTTAAAAACAACTTTAAGATGGAAATTGGCACGTGCCCTAAATACAGTTTTGGAGCAGAAACTCTGTTTTAACTTCTTATTTGACGCGTGCGTGTGTGTGTGTGTGTGTGTGTGTGTGTGTGTGTGTGTGTCTGTGTGTGTGTGTGTGTGTTTGCGTGTATGTGTGTGTGTGTGTGTGTGTGTGTGTGTGTGTGTGTGTGTGTGTTTGTGTTGGCGTATGTCTGTGTGTGTGTGTGTGTGTGTGTGTGTGTGTGTTTGTGTTGGCGTATGTCTGTGTGTGTGTGTGTGTGTGTGTGTGTGTGTGTGTGTGTGTGTGTGTGTGTGTGTTCTGCGTAGTCATGTTGCCATTTTAACGTTATGATCGATCAGACAGTTTCGGTCTTAATGCTCCGGATATTATAAAATAATGGCTCAAAAACACACTTCTGTCCTTTTCACAATGTCCCTAAAGGCTGTCCTTCTACAGCAAAAACATCAAAGAATGCTATCTTTAAAAAAATGGAGATATCAACCAAAAAGACATGATTTTAGGCTGCTAACGTTAACTTCAACTTATGACTTTGCTATTTTTGACATATTCTTTAACGCTATCAAAGATAGAAGCTTAAACGCAATAATACACTTCATAAAGACAAGACGCATTTTGTTTCTTTTGCATTCTACTAATACATAAGAATAAAAAGTCTTAACTGACCTGCCGCCGCGTCTTGTAGCACGAGGCCGAGGAGGAGCAGACCAAGCCAGGTCTTCATTGTGAGCTGTCTCTTCTGAAGCTCTGAGGAACTTCTTACCAACTTCTATGTCTGAGATCCAGAGGAACAGACTCCGTCCTCTCAGCTCGAGCACTAGGGTCAACTGAGGAGAAAACCAGAAGGAGCGCTGTCATCAACCTTCCTCTGAGCCAATGGGAATTTAGACTGAGCGCCGACGTCACGTGTTACCAGGTGAAACAGACCCACACAGGTTATGAACGAAAGAGAAAGTAACATGATGTTATTTCAGCCTGTGTGTGAGGTTGGTGTCCGAACAAGATACGGACTTTATTTTTATTTTTAATTTAGTTTATTACGATCCACATAGATACACAACGTAGCTTACATAATATAAATAGTGAAAAAGAGAAAATATGTCAACTTAATTCACACAGTGTCGTCTTAAGGGGAGACACCCCAGGAAAAAAAAAAACATTTTTCAATTTTGAGTTTTTGGGTTATTTTGCTTCCACAGCATGTCTTCTTTCAGACTATTGGGAAAAAACATACAAAATACACATTTAGGTGTTTATTTTATTACACTTTGTCTATTTGCACCCGCAAATTTCACCTAAATTCAACAACAGTTAGCATTAGATAATGCCTCATTTGCATATTCAAACATAACATTTCAGAAAACTTGTAATACAAAAATATATGTGTCAATATAAGTAATTAAGTGGGGAGGTTTCTTGTTGACATCTGTTAGTTCATTATTTGTTCCCTATTCCGCTGGGGTGTCTCCCTTTTATAATCTAATAAACTAATCTAATATTAAAGATAATGTGGGCCTGTGTGAGAGGACGGGGAGACGTGTGGGCCTTTATTCTGGTTTCTCTGTTCACACATAACCATAACCATAAGTAATATTCTACCTTCTGCTGCTCAGATCTTCCAGAATGATCCGTAGACTGGTGTAATGTAATGTAATATAAAGAAATGTAATCTAATGTGCAGACATGTATTAAATCTTCTGGGAGGTCAGAGGTCACCGTCAGCTACAGATCAGATACTCTGCAGTTTGTGGGGGGGCAGTAGTGTCTTCTTCTTCTTTGGTTCTGTGCGGCTGATTGAAAACAGTCCTGATCAAAAACATGGACAACAACCAACAGATCCACGAGTGCTTTCCTTGATGTTGCAGTGAGTAAATGTGCTGAAGGCTCCTGAACTGATTGGGAGCTGTGGACGCTGAAAACTGCTTCAACAAGAGAAATGGAACACCTCTGTTGATGTTTGAACACCTGATGCTGCTTTTCATTTTATACTCGGTTTCTGTTTCTTATTGTTGGTGAAGCACTTATTAAAATAGTCAAATATTACTCATAATAATATTTCTAGAGTTAATGTTGAATAAGAAAACTCAGATCTTTTGTTCCCACTTCTTCCTCTGAGTCGTTATCATTCATGATTATTACCCAAACAGATCAATGTGTCACATCTTTTATCCAGACAATATTTACATTGTTTACCTGAGTTTGTCTCCAGAGCAGTCGGCAGAATGGCAGCTCCCCCCTGTGGAGGATTCTTGTATCTCTTCTGAAATTAATACTAATAATATCAAATCCATGTAGAATGTATTTATTGTCAATGAACAGCCTCACTGCAGCTTGGAACCTTATAATACCTTCAGTTATCAAACCATTATGAAACTACAAATAAAATATGTATTTTTTTCTCTCCAGAACGAACACACACACACACACGAACACACACACAAACACACACACACACACACACACACACACACACACACACACACACACACACACACACACACACACACACACACACACACACACACACATCTCAAAGAAAAAGGTCTAAAGAAAAATCAGCCATAAATTCAAATAAACAAATTACAACTCCGTATTAGACAATTCTTTTCATCTTTATATTTTATTTACACATGATGTCTGACTGGTGTCATTTTTAAATGAAGAACAAAATCCAGTTCATCACATAAAAGCAGCTTCTTGTGAATAAAACCTTGTTATGCAGATGATCTCTCCACCATTACAGAGGGCGTATTAGTGTTGACGCCAGGACAGAACGCAGAGACACATCAGGAGAACTCCACCATGGTGTCAGAGGCTTTGTGGAGGTTAAATGTTTAAAGGTAACATTAAAACACAACTTATGAAATGAATATCCAACACCTTTAGAAGCTCTCCTTGTGTCAAATATTTCTGATTAACCCTTATGTTGTCCTCAGGTCAATTTTGACCCGTTTTCAAAGTTATTTTATATCAGAAATATGGGTTTCTTAACAACCAAATTGCCTAAAAACAACATGGATGCATGCATGTACTGTATGTTGTATGGAAGCCATACAACATATACATCCATGCATGTTCTTCGCAGGTAAGCTTAATGTTTACTTCCACTGAATTTTGGTTGTTTTATGTTTAAATGGTTTCAAAGCAGCATCCTGACCAAACTTTGACATAAAGCAGTCTGATTCACTCAACATCCTCTAATCTTAACTATTCTATTAGACAAAATAATTCATATGGTTTTTTCAAACTCAAAAAAATAGGTATAATGCCCTTTTTATTAGCTAAATTGACCAATGTCTTTAAAAAAAGTGTTGAAAAGAAGGACAAAAACATTTAAAACAGTGCCAAAAGCTTAAAAAAGCCCCCAAAAGTCGGAAGATTTTCACACAAAAAACCTTTTTAAATTTTAAACTGGAAGGACAAGTTCATGGACGGTGATGACAACCCAAGGATTAAATCATATCTTCTGAATGTTATAACAGAAAGTCTCACTACATTTAAAAGAGTTTCCTGACCTGTTTTTGACCTTGTTTCCTCAAATAACTGTACATTGTTTTCTCATTAAGAAAAAAAACGTGTTTTCTTGAATTCATCCCTGAACTGATGTTTTCTCTCTCAGGGGGGAACAGAACTAAGACTGCTAATGAAATTTCAGATTGTGATTTCCCTACCAGGGGGGCTAGTGTGCGGAAGCACAGAAGGAAGGGGGAGGGGACAGGATGAGGAGGAGGGAAGGGCGAGCTAGTCTTGTTTAGTTTGAAAATACTTTGATTGTCAACAAGAAGTAACGTCACCCAACATCTCCTAGAGCACCTTTAACCTTAGAGAAGGCTATTGATATTGCACGGACACATGAGCTGTCGCAGCAGCAGCTAACAACCATGCATAGCCCCACCGCTAGCACCGCTAATCAGTCGGCTCATGCAGTTAGCATGAGCCGACTTCAAATCAGAGCATACGCGTTGTACTAAAAAAGTACCTGTTAGCAGGTACCAGGGACTTTTTTTAATAATGGAAAAAAAAAAAAGGCGAGTAGAGTCGAGGTGGTACCATGTAATGGAAAAATGCTAAAAATAAGCTCAAAAGTGACAAAAAAGGTATCCAAAGTCACATCTCCTCCTCTTTTAGTTTATGAATAGTGAAGACGAGGCATGCTTGCTATATTTAAAGATTCTCTATTGTTAAGTATTCCCTGAAGAGTACGTCCTGCTCTGGGTAACGTGACGGCGTCTCCTGCTGTCGTTGCCTGGCCGACGGCAGTTTGTGTCCTGGAGTTTCTCTGAGAACAGACGTGAAGTTTGCTCACCATTTCCCAGGAATGGGCGTCCCGCACTCATACCACGAGACGTAGCTGACGTGGGAGTGTCCTCCGATCTGTCCGAAGTGGACGGGCTCCTGACGCACGGCTCTGTAGAAACCTGCAACAAAAACCAGGAACTAAATGTACAATTGTAAAATGTACATTTTATTTTTCTAACATTTAATGTATTTGTAATTATTTTGATTGGATTCTTTTAATAACTAAGTTATTTTTAATTATTTTATGTCTTATTTTATCTTTTATTTCAATTTGCACATTTACTTATATTTTTATAATTTGTAATTTATTTATAATTGAATTTATTTCATTTATCATTTTCTGTTTAATCATTACATTTTTATATTCATTTGTAATAATTGCAATTTGTTTATTATTTGTTTTTTTGCTTAATCATTTCAACAAAACAGGGGAACAAACTGAACCTCATGCAGTCAGCCTCATCAACAAGGCCCCGGACCCCCACTGACCCCCATCCCTAGTCACTCACTTGCACTAACCTCCATCCTGGACACTACATCAGCTCATTGCACACTACCACTGTTTATATTTTTGCATTCGGCACTCAAACCATTCAGTCTCACTAAATGTTAAAGGAGCTGAGTCTTATACTGTTAGCTACTGAGGTAGTTCAACCCAGAGTGACAATGTTGCGTTGCAGAATAACTGTTTATTTGGTTTACTGTGCAGCATGACAACGTCCCTTCTTTCAGTTTTCAGTGTTAAATCCATAAACATTTTGCTCCAGCATCACAGCGACAGCGGTCAAAAACCATTTGCCCTTCCGGGACAAATACCTGCCGACATCAATTTGGAGCTTACCTTTATAACCTTGCCCCAGGTAACACCACAGCGACACCTAATGTACATACAAGAAACAACACCCAACGTGGGAACACTCGAAACAACATATTTGGCTCCAACACTAAACAACTGTTGTATATATTTGTTTTTGTTTCTGTATTTATTGTTTATCCCTTATTAATGTTCAACATGTTTGTTTGTTTGTGTATGTATGGACCCATCACCAAGGCAAATTCCATGTACGTGTCACTTACTGTGGCAATGAACTCCTTTCTGAATCAGATTCTGATTAATTTGAAATAAACGTAATTTACTTTTAATTATTTATAATTATTTTTATTTTTTTTTGGACAGTATCGGGCCTAAATAAATCAAAGGTTTTACCGGGTCTGGGGGGGAGCTGGTCTGCTTGGAGCTGCTGTCCTGTTCTTCCATCCAGGAAGGAATCGACGAACTGACAGTGATCCTCGCCGAAGCCAGTCTGATCCCCGATGTTGTAGAATTTACCTGCAGGGTCACACAACCAGAAAGGCTCAGTTAAGCTTCAGATACAATACGCGTTATTATTGATAGCTAAAGTCAGATAAATTAGCATAGCTGTAATTCTAATTTAAGTTTAACCCTCATGTTGTCCTTGGGTCAAAGTGACCCATTTTCCTATATCAATGTTCTTTTTAACTACCCAAAATAACATGATTGATTCCACACAACGCTCTTTGGCAAGTACAAATCTCTACTTTCATGAATTTTGGGGTGTCTTATTCAATTTTATAGCATTTGAAAAAACATTGAAGTGTTTTTGAAATAGTATTGAGTAAAAGTTGACATATTCCAGTCTGTGATTATCCATCAATATACTTTCCTTTAATTTTAGTTTAAGTAAGTCCTAATTTCTGCTTTTCTAACTAAAAACATTAGGTATAATTTCCTATAAATGAGGTTCATTGACCACAAATTCCAAAGTTAATAAGTTAGTGTTACAAATAGTTGAAAAGGTCAAAAAAGTGACATTGAAAAAAAGCATCAAAAGTGTTGAAAAATGGGAGAAAAATGTAAGAAAAAGTTGATAAATCGCATCGATAAAAAGCATCAACAAAATTGTTGATTTTCTATTTTGACGGGAAGACAACACAAGGGTTAAACTGTACGTGACGTTACCCGATAAATCAGGTCTTGGGTCATCTGACACGCAAGACCCCTTGTCGGTACACGATCCGTCCTGCCTGCACGATCCGTTCTGCGCATGTGCAAAATATAAGCGCACGCGCAGATGATAATCATGATTTACCAGGGATTTACGGCACTGCACGATCCGTTCCACAGTAGCGGTCTGCTGTTAGCCTCCACCGGAAAGCTAACGACGTTAGTTTAGCTAACAGCTAATTCGGCTAACTGCTAGCTGACAGCTTGATTCAGCCTAGAATATCGTTACTCAAACTCAACAGTGGGGAAAGCAGCTACAGCTAAATTAAACCTTTATAGTAATAATAAAGACACGTACTGAGTGATTGTATTTTAAATGAGCACAAGTAAAGTAGAACTGACCTAACAGCTGTTACATATTTAAACGGTTAACTTCATTCATTCATTCATTCATTTTATATGCTGTCTCAGTCTCAGCTAGCGGTTAGCCGAATTAGCTGTTAGCTAACTAACGTTAGCTTTCCGGTGGAGGCTAACAGACTTTCTTTAACTGTCTATGTGTGAACAGATCGTGTAGTGTCGTAAATACGCGTTCATCATGATATCATATACGCATGCGCGAACATCTTGCACATGCACAGAACGGATTGTGCTGGCAGGACGGATCGTGTACCCACAGGTGGCATAAGTTCAGATAACTTTTGAAATGGGGGGGCTTGTGATGAACACAGACGCGACAACATGGATGTCGCGACTGGATGGCGTCCGCTTGTCGCGTCGCCTGTCAGATTGCCCCGCCCACCTACCCGCACGATCGTCTCATTGAAAATAAATTACGAGGGCCGACAATCGTTCCCTGTCTTATACAAAATGAAGAGAGAATTGTCGGCACTCACCATTGAGCGAGTCGCTGAGGTAGATCTTGTAGCGTAGCGAGTTGCAGAGCTGGACGCCGACAAACTTCCTGTACCAGGTTCTCTTCACGTACTTCTTCCCGTGACAGTCCGAGTGCGAGTCCGTCTCGAAGGGGAACAGAGTCCAGATGGCGTCTTTTCCTGCTCACATTAGACACACATTCATCAGCGGAAAGTTTCATTGGTCCGTAAATAAAGTTTAAAGACACTTTGGATGTTGTTTTTTTAACCATATGCGTTGATTTCGGAGAGGAAGCAGAGGATATGCCCCCCCCCCCCCCCCAATATTTAGAAGAGGTTTATTTGTCCTCAAAGAAATATGAAAGACAACACACTCCCCAAAAGTTGCGGAAATAAAGATAGACTTATGTAGATTTAAAACGTTGGAGCTTTAAGGTCTCATTCTCCAATTTGATTTGTTGTTGAGATGTACGTGCTCCCTAAAAAATATCATCTCGAAGCATGTGTAGTGTTTTGAATATGCAGTTTTGAACAATATAGGAGAATAATAATTTCATTTCTGTAAATAAAGATATCTGCACCATGCATTGTTGAATAAAAGAAATCACTAGACTGAAGGAAATGTTACAATGTTGAACCCAAACCTCGGTCCTTGATCGTACCTGAAACGTTGTCGCTCACTCGAGGGTCGGCTGATGGAGGGAACAAAGAGGACAGCGTTTTAACACCTTTACTTATTTTAAAGCCATTCTGTAGCTGCTGAGTTAACTTTAGGTTTAAAAAATGTAGAAATGTAGTTAAATTGTGACTGTACCAGACTCTGTGTTGAAGGAGACCGGCTCGCTGGGAGGACCTGCACCCAGCACATTCTTGGCTTCACTTTAAACTCATAACTGTCAAAAACACAGAGAAACAGAGAAAAGAAAGAGATAGCTAGATTAATAGCTCAATTTACTGAAGATAAGTTTACAGAAAGATGAAATATCAGCAGGATAATCCTCTCCAGCTCCTCGGCTTAGAGTTCCTGCTTTTTTTATTTATTATGTATGTTTAATGTCCTTTAAATCATCTAAAACACTTAATTTTTTTAATTTAAATGTAATTTAATTTTTTGTCTATTGTTTACATTTTTAATATATTTTTTATTTTGGTTTAATCATTTCAATTAACTTTTTATTATTTTTGATTTATTTGCATAAGTGGAATTTATTTTTTATTTTATATTTGTTTATTTCGGTTTAATCATTACATTTATTTAAAATAATTGACTTGGCAGGAAAAACTGGTGAAGTTTGGTCAGAGTACAGAAACATTTCTGAGGATGGAGGACTCTGAAATCTGCTTTTTTTATAAACTTTCTAAACTGTTCTTAAGTGGAAAGAAGCCCAATGTGCAAATAAAACCTTTAAAAGACTTAAACTCAACAAATGAATCTCAGAAAACCTTTCATGGAAAGCCCGATCCTTCAGAAACCTTTGGTTTGGGTCTCACTAGTTTCACTGGGCTCTGGTCTAAGTCTGGTCTTGGTGTCACTTTTTTGAGCTCTTTGTCGCTTTTATGACATTCATGTAGCTTAATTTGAGATTGTTGTCTGTTTTTTATGAGATTTTTGTTGCTTTTGCCTATTTTCCATGTGTGAAACAAAACCAACTGGCTCAGAATAATCCTATTTTTTACATTAAAAAAATCATTTTAATTTATAATTTCTAATCATTTTAATTCATTTAGAAAAATGTACTTGTAATAAATATTTTATAATTTGGGTTTTTCAAAATATATATTGTTTTTTATTTGTAATAATTGTAATGTATTTTTAATTATTTTTCATTTTATAATTTGGGTTTATCAATACTTATTTTTACTTGTAATAATTGTAATGTATTTTAATTATCTTTTTTTTTTAAATCTGGGTTTAATGTTTTTTTGGTAAACTAAATGAAGCATACCTAGTCTCAGGTTTGAGGTTCTCCACAGGGGTGTGAGTCTGGTTGGTGGTCAGGATGGAAACCTGCTCGCCGATGGTGGAGATGACTTCATAATCTGAGGAGAGGATAATCACAACCATCAGAGGCTAACCTTACACCTAAAGAGCTCGCTAGTTAAAGGTAACTGGGTTTTTTCAACCTGGACTCTGTTTTTTTTGTCCAGTATTGACTAAGAACAGTCAGTTTGCGTCCACTAAAGGTTTCAGCCACTGACAGGCTCAGTGACAACAACATGGAAAGGATCCCTACAGAGATAGACCATTTAGGTAACATGAAACCCTGAAATCACCATCACCAAACCCACCAGACTCCATGTAAATAAACAATACTGTTAGCCTGTATAGAGTCGGTACATTTACATGTAAATGAGAGAATTAAGGGTTTATTTCAAACAAAGCAGAGTGGTGATTGTTGGAGCTGTGGAAAGACGAACAAAGACGCTTTTGATTTCATTTTTGTTTCTGTCCATTTTGAATAAAGTGTGTTTTATGATCATAAAAGAGATTTTGGGGTTTATTAGAATAGGTGTACATGCTTTGATGTTAAAAAACACATCTTTTTCATACTGCTGATTACTTTCCCTCCCTCCCTTAACATAAGAGTTCAGACGGTCCCTGAACGGCCTAATTTATTTCCTTACCAGTTTGAACTAACGGCCACAACCAAGAACGGAGCAGGAGGTTTCACAGTGGTAAGTTTGCATTTTGTACTGGTCTTATATTACTACATTGTTTGTTTTGAACATAACAAAAACACAACAAATAAACGATACCTGCTGGTTGTGATCTGGAGGAAGCTCCAGGTTTGCAAAAAAAAAGTTAAAACTGAGCCGTCTTTCAGTAACAAACGCTGTTCCTGACCTGTGCCCAGTTTACACAGCAATCCTTGGAAAAACGCAGAAAACACAAACAATTTGGGGGTTCTATTGATCCAGATGTGGCCATAAATGCATTTTAGCCAATTAGTCTAGTCAGACAATGCCGTTATGCTTTTCTTCATTGTTCCAATTTTAGTACACAGTATGTGATAGCAGACTATCCATCCGTACCTCGGCACACAATGCCTCCACTGAGACATGTTTTCTCACTGCCAGGCGGCCTCCGGTACCCCCCGTAGACCGTTAATATAAATACAGTCTATGGTAAAGGGAGGGCATAGGAGGACATTCTCATCTCATTCTCAACTGTCTACGTCACTGATTGAGGAATGTGCTCCAGAAATGTGGGCAAGCCATTTCAGGCAGTTGAGAAAAAGTGCTTTCTGTAGGATAGAAAGCTCTATTTGGAGTGAATTGTGTTTTTTTTTGTACTTTATAAATCTATTACATGCACAAAAAAGTATATAACACAACAAAAGATGATGAAAACACCAAAAAGCATAACAAGGCAACTTTATGGTAAAAAGTGAAAAAGCGCCAAAACTTAAAAAAAGTGACAGCTTTTATATAAATATATATATTTATATAAAGCAACAAATACACAGAAATGTGCCAAAAATCATGAAGAAAGCACCACAAAAACATCGTAAAAGTGTAAAAAATGTCTAAAAAAAAGCCCAGAACTTAAAAAAACCAACACAACTTTAGAAAATGAATGTTTTTAAAAAACGTCATAATAAGGGTAAACAAGTGTTTCTTCCATTATGTTGTCAGACACTTAGTGGACGCAAATTGAGGTTTAACGTTACATTGCAGCTTGTTTCGACTCGCTTAATACTGGAACAATTTCAGAGAGTTTTTATCATCAGTCGCTTAGAAAACACAGAACATAGAGTCCGGGTTAAGAGAAAAACCCTTCCTTTGATCTTAAATCGTCTTGGTACCGGTAGTGTCGTTGTCCGTCTTCTCCCAGTCCAGGATGACGAAGGACGGGCATCCCTCCACCATCACCACGGTGAGGTTGGAGGGCGGAGACTTGGGCGGAGCCGTCACGTTTACCTCGCCGGGTTCTTCTTTGGGGAAGTAGTTGAGAGAAGAGGTGATGGAGCAGGGCTCGTTCGCTTTCTTCCCCATTTGGTAGATGACGTGAGGCGCTTAGAGAGGAAGAGGGGAGGGATCGGAAAGATCAAACACTGTCAGGGTTCAGGGTTCAGGGTTCAGGGTTCAGGGTTCAGGGTTCAGGGTTCAGGGTTCAGCAATCTGGAAAGGTTTTCAGCTTCTCAACCAGTGACGCCCATCCAGGGGGCAGGGTGGCAAAGAGTAGGTTGGATGCATTTTGCCCGTCAAAAGGTGTAATGTATAGTTATAAAGCTTGTCACTAATTTATGGAACTTATGAATTTTTAGAACATTTTAATCATGAAATTAATGTGTTTTATGAAAACATATGTATGTATGTATGTATGTATGTATGTATGTATGTGTATGTATGTATGTATGTATGTATGTATGTATGTATGTAATTTGTTTTGTGTTGCTTGAGTCTGGAATAGAGGATTTTATATTTTTATATCTAGTACCAGAAACTTTTTCAATAAATTCTATACATTTCAACAAAGATTGTGAAGAAGCTCAACTAATTTGAAAAAATATAAATTATGATTTAATTAAAAATACTTTAGGCTAGGCCTACATGTTGCTAGGCCTGGGACTATTATTAAATAATTGTCTAACTGCAATGTTTTTCACATAATCGCTGATATTGGTTTATTTTGTAGGCAGTGAACCTGAGTCCCAGAACGATTTCAACTTTAATTTGTTTGAAAAAGTAATAGTATTATATCTATTATATATAATATTATTTCACAAAAAGAGACAATTAATTGTCCAGCAAAATTTGGAATTGTTACTTCTCTACATAATATATGTAAGAGTGCTTGAAAACTAGATATGCATAAGATAACTAAAATTATTAGCTAAAAGTAATTAAACGGTAGGAGTGGGAATAACCACAGGCCTCACAATACAATATCTATACATATATATATATGGATATATACAATATATTGTGATACTTATGTCACAATACAATTTAATACAATAATAATACAAGTTATTGTGATTTTAAACATGTTGCAATATTCTGTGATATATTGCTATTTGTTACGTTTTTTCCCCAATTTCAAATGATGTTCCAAAAAGAAACTTCTGTTTCATCTAAAAAGATAAATGGGTAACACTTTATTTGAAGGCGTGTGCATAAGACATGACGCCATCATTATTATGAGGTGACACCTGTCATGAACATGAAGGAGTCATTTTGAGAGTTCACGACTGTCATTAACTGTCATTTGATAAATTATGACACTTTTAATGCAAAGTTATTGTCCGAGATGTCTATGTCATAACAACTTGACATTAACAAAGACAACAATCAAGCCTGATTATCAAATTTTAATAAATGATTTAGCTTTATGTGTTAACATTACATTAAACTGCCATTAAGAGGTTGTTTTCTACATTATAAAGCATTAGAATTGTGTCATGAATATTTTTCCTTGACCTCAAGTAAAGGGAAACAATTTGTCATGAAGTTTGATTTCATCATCAAATGCTTATATTGATCCCACCCCTATTAAACGGTAGAAATAGTTAAAAGAGTTGCAAAAGCGGCTGAAATAGTTAGTTGAAAGTACTGAATACACGGCTGAAAGCTAAAGTTAGCTAAAAGTTATGCATAAACTGTTCAAATGATTCACAAAAAGTTATGCGTAAACAATTTAAATACTTAGCTAAAAGGTCTGGCTGAACAATTTAGATAATTAGCTAAAATTGAAATTAAATTCAAACTATAGTAGTATGATTGTTGACCAAAGCCACATTATTATTGGCAGTTCAACAATCAGGACATATCTTACATTTGGAACATCCTGATCTAACCCTTTTAGTTCAACTTACCCACGTAACGTTTCTTGCCCGAGGCGTCGACATCAGAGGCCGGCTGGGATTGGAACCGCTCCGAATCCTCCCTGGGTTCCTGTCGACTGGCTGAAGATCGAAACATTAATTCTCTGGTTTAGGACATGAGGTTTATAGGAGACCGTAGCTCTAGGTGTAACTAAGGCTGACCCAGATGTTTCTTTACCACTACTGAAGGAAGTTAGTTAGTTAGTTTACATAACATCTCCACCAGGACCAACCTGACCGCTGTACATTTCTCATGCATGGCTTTCCTCTTCCTTGCTAAAAATCTACTTTAAAACATTCATTTGAGCTTTGCCAAACGAACAAGAAAGGTTCTAGCATCACTATTTGCAGAGTATGGCATGCTGTAGCTGTGTAAAACAGCGTGGTGGACGAGAGCAGCAGACCATGAAGGTACACTATGAGTTCCTATTCACGCATGTTCATGATTGGTTTTGTGACGATTTTTAAAATTTAATATTTTCTGCAGAATCAATTTTATTTATTTATTTTATCACTGATTCACCTTCATATTGTCTATTTATATGGCCTCGCAGACGGCCACTACATCATATCCAGGTACAGCAAAACAGACTAAAAGCAAAAAATGGCAGAAAATAAATGTTATGTACTTCTTTACGAATTAATTAAATGTCAGACTGACTGGTGTGCATTATTTTTACAGAGAAAACAATAAGTTTTTAGAAATGTCAGATAATATATTGTATTGACTCTAGTGTATTATTTAATTTTTGTTTTTGTTGAAGAATTTAAAAAAGAAAATCGCAATACTCAATACTATCAAATCGCAATACTTCTAGAATCACGATATAAACTGAATCGCCACCCATGTATCGTAAAAGAACCGTGACGAAAGCATTTCGTCCCAGCCCTAGTGTTTCCCATGTCCACCTGATTCCAGTCTCACCTCTGTTGGTCCTGATCTCTGCTTCGTCCAGTTTGGTGACGATGTCGTCCTCCACACCAGAGAGATGAAACACACAGTCGTACCTCCTCCAGTCTTCAGCTGGGACTGATGAAAGGTCCAGGTCTACACTCATCTGGAAGGATCCATCGTGGTTGGGGAGGATCTCTCCGAGGTCCACGTCCTCATGAAGCTCCTCTCCATCTTTCCTCCAGAACATCATGGCTCTGTCAGGGTAGAAACCTGTAGCGTGGCAGCTGACTGGAGAGGACGGAGACTTCTGGAGGAGAGACACTGAGGGAACCTCTGCACAGTGAAGACAAAGACTTTATTGTTATTATTTACTGCATATTAATCTTTTCAGTTGATTTAATGCATTTAGATATTATATAGATATCAGATATTAAGGAAACATGCTAAGTTGAAATACTATCTTTTCTAACAACAATGCCAGTATTTTCTCCTTTTGAAATTTCCGTTCCATGACAGAATTTCTGTTCTGTATTGGCCTGTGTGTTGTTATCAACTGCCCAGTTTAGGGTGAGGTTGTTGTTTTTAGCTGTTCCTATTGTTTATTTTATTGTTTTTATTGTTATTATTATTATTATTACTGTTATCTTTATACTGTCTTCCTCTTTTTCTCTCTATACTGTATTCTTTTGCTAAAAACAGATGCTGGAAATGTCAATTTCCTTGCGGGAGTCATCCCAAAAGGATCAAAGTCTCAGGATCTAATTGTGTCTGTTAGTTGGGAACATAGCGCCACGTGAGCACCGGCTTCTATGACTGTCAATATAGCCGGCATCGAAGTGTAACCGAGAAAAAAATGAAGGTGACATAGATAAAAAAGGGAGGACAGTAAGTGTGAGAAAGAAAGAAATGGTTCATATTTTTATTGTAATGTTACTGTTGGTTAGAAACAAAGAAATATTAACATTGTTGTGTCCCAGGGTACGATTCATGAAGACAGCAGATGGTACTTGCTCGTTCATTCCTCGGGAGTGTTTTAATCCAAACCATGATGTTATTCCTAAACTTAACTTGTCGTTTTGGTGCATAATGTAACTGTCCTTGCTGCTTGACGCTCACTTTTTCTGGCTAAACTCCACTACTACGGCCCCCGAAAGTCATCGGACGGTGCCTGTACCTGGCTCACCTTTTGGCGACTGAACAACTGTCGCTGAATTTTATTGTTGGCACTGTGTTCACGTTACAGTACTTTACTATTTCATGTATATTGTATCCTATTATTTCATGTATATTCTGTATGTGTGCTGTGTGTCTGATATTTTGCTGCTGTAACACTGTAATTTCCCATTTTGGGATCAATAAAAATCTATTTATGACATCAGGTCATGTGATTCTACCTGTTCTCAGCAGAGAGCTCCTCCCATAGTTCAGAAACTTGTTCAGCCACTCAGGACAAATCTGGGTGTAGTAGTGTTTTTTCTGAGCTATCAAAGCTTTGTTATTGTCCCAGTTGTGTTTGGTGAGGACAGCCTGTTGTTTTGGAGCGATCCATGTCTCTGTCTTCAGGTCCAATGATATGAAGTCTTCTCCATCATAACCAAACTGATCATAACCATTAACCTCTCCAGTCTCATCATCCCACTCACAGCCGTACATCCTCTGGAGAATGTGGACACCTGAGAGAGACAGAGAGAGAAAGAGAGAGAGAGAGTCATCTATTATCAGTTGATCACATCTTTAACATCCCAGATCACATCTTTACCCTCACATTATGAAGATATTTAAAGAAGCAGTAACGAAAGTAGCGCGATAATTAAGTATAGATAAGATAAGATGATAAATAAGTAACTGTAATGTGATTGCTGAGTTATCAACAGTAACGCGTTACATTATAGCCTAAAGAACGTCGATCTGTGTCATTAAACTTCTTTGCACTTCAAGGTAAATGCTGTGCCTCTCTGTTGATATCAGAGGCGGGTCTTATAAATCTCTCTCTCTCTCTCTCTCTCTCTCTCTCTCTCTCTCTCTCTCGACTGCCTCCCCTCACCATAAACCCCTAGAGACTCCAAAAATACAGGACTGCATCGTTAGTCAACTTCTCTTGGCAGGTTGAATACCTTCTCAAACTCTGTTGTTCTTCATTCCTCTTTTGTGATGACAAAAGCTGACGAGGACAATGACTGATAATAAGACACTATGTGTTCACCTTGGCTGAACCTCAACCAAAAAACACTTTACCGACTGGTCATACCCTTGTGATCAAAACGCCCCCACTCCTGACTCTGCTGAACTGCACTCTCGCTATGGCTTACTCAGGAAGCCATTAAAAAAGCCACAAGATGAAGTGGCGTTCTGTCCTGTGAACATCACACTGCTCTGCATTCTTCCACTTATATTTATCTTTAGATTGCAATTTTACATAAACAATTAGCTTTTTATCCACAGTTATATTGACGGTCTCAATGGTGATTCCAATGAAATCATTCTCTCTAATCTTGTCATCCAACTGCTTCAACACAACGTCCTCTAGAGCCGTTTACATTTCACAGATGGACTCACTGTGCCGATAAAGTCCCGCAGATGTGGCAAAATCTGGGGCCTGGACAGCTCTCAGTAGCTTTGTCATCCCCGTATAAGCCTAGTGGAATACATGGAATGTCATTTCTTGCCATGTGAAAACCAACTTTCATCTGAGAACATACAGTAGCTTCCTTTTTGATGCGTCGACGGCTTTGTCACATTGGTCTTTCACAGCCGTTTGCAGCGGTTTAATGTTGGCTGCCGAAATGTGATCGCTGCATTTATTGTGCTCTATAAGACTCAATAGTCTTATATCGGTCGACCCCTGAGTAAAGCCATTGTTCCTCCCAGACTTCCAGGACTTTCACCCAGGAGAGAGGGGTTTGTGTACTGCGTGTGTCCTTAACCGGCCCCGTGTGTCACGGGACCGTAAGCCCACCCACGACCTTACCCTAAACCCAATCATCCCGTTCCTGAGAGTCCCAGAACTGTAAGCCCACCCATGACCTTACCCTAAACCCAATCATCCCGTTCCTGAGAGTCCCAGAACTGTAAGCCCACCCACGACTTTCCCTTAACCCAACCGTCCAATTCCCGTGTGTCACAGAACCGTAAGCCCACCCACAAGCTTTTCCTTAACTTAACAGCGTCAGAAGGGATCCATAGTCCCAACCAAGCGCATGTTATATGACGCTAAAGGAGACAATCAAGCCTGTGTAATATGACCAGAACCGACCAGAAAAACGGCAAAGGCACCTGACCAAGTAACCGTATTTTATGACATGGGAGTGAGAATGTGTTGGGCTTTGACTTTTCCGCTTGGTTGACGCCGTTTGTAGTTTGTAAACCTACAGCAGTCTACTGCATTCAATCAGTGTGAAAGTGTGACATGTACAGTAGTTTTTTTCCTTTACCATATATGCTACAGTCTACATCCGTTTTCTTTCTTTTCTTTCATTTATTTAATAGAACTAAATACATGAAAATCATTGTAGCCTATTTAAACCATTCAAATTGTGCAGAGCGAATTCTGACCGGAGACAATTAGAATTTTCCGTCCTCGTGATTCTTTTGCAGTCAATGACCGGTAGGCCTAATTACTGGACAACGCAAACTCTCCTGTGTGTTTGTGTGTGTGTGTTAACTTCTGTTTACTAACATACAAAATGAAAATATACATTTTATCAGTATAGTGAAACATAAACAAACCTCCAGTTTGGTTGAAGCGCTGCTTTATAATTTCAATGTAGGCTTTGAAGAACTGTTGGTCACTCACAAAGACCTCAGTCTCCCTCTCCCAGTACTGAGGATTGTCTTCTGTGACTCTGCTCATCCAGTCCTGTTTGGGTTCTGCTCTCTTGGTCTTACTGTCATAGTGATTTATCTCAACGTCATCAACCAACCCAACAGCCACAAACTCTGGGAAGTTTGGGACTCCAGAAGACGCCGTGTAGAAATACTTCATAGAGTGAGTCGCTGTAAGAAAACATGAATGTAATAATGTCAGTTTCTACAGTTGTTTAAATCACTGAACAATGTATTTTTTTCTGCACACAGAATCAAAAACAACTTTACATTTAAGATAATCTCTGCTGAGTAGTCAATAAATGCAAAAAATGTTTTTCTTCATAAACTCTTTACTTTAATTTGTACTTTTAATTTTCTAAGGATTTTGTCCAAAAAATGCTTATTTCATTTTGTTGATGTTGTCAGAGGGTTTCAAATGTTTGAGTATTCTTGACATATGTAAATTTAGGAATTATATTTAAAGCTTTAGTGCGTAACTTTATGATATTAATGAACGTCCGTTACATTCAAGCCATTCCCAAATGAGCTGCTACAAAGCTAATTAAGACTATCAGCTCCACACTCTCTCTGGATTTCTCAGTATGACTATGCTCAGAAGATTGTGGCGTCTGGTGACTTTCCCGAGCAGAAATTCAGTCCATCATGTTTTTTTAATCCTCCATGTCCTCCTTAGCTACTAGCAACTGCGTAGAGGAGGGCCGGGGGCGCGATCACGGAAGGCTTGTATCATGTGGACGGCACCGACAGTGTTGTTGTCATTACTGTAGAATTCCTCATGGGAGAGACAGAAACTACGCACTACAGCTTTAAGTAATCTTTGATAATTTTGTGTGAAAACCATTTGTATTTTAAGCATTGACATCTCTGGCATTTGACACTTGGTGGGAACAATAAACTCTGTATGGGCAGACTCCGACTCACCAATAAAACCACACACAAACCTAACATTACTTAATGAATCCAAACACAAACGCACCTCGTACATGAAATCACAACTGTACATACAGTATAAACATAACGCTGTTTCAATGTACTAAATTTAACTTTTAACAAATTGTCAACTTGATTCATATTGCTTTGTGTTATTTGACTCTCTATTTGTAGGAGCTAACAAACAAACATGACTGACAGACAAAAAGTCCACAGTAGCAGTGTCTTAACAAATGTATAAATTATGTTAAGCAACAAAAGATTTGCACAAACTGGATATAATGTTCGTCTACTGACATGAACTATGATAATGGTTTGGTTAGTTAACATTTCTAATCTGCAAGGAAGTCCTATAACTAAACATTGACTATAAAAAAAACCTTAAACTGATAAATACAGTTAATAAAGACAATAAGCATTTTTTTGTTTTACATTCAACATACTTAAAAAAAAAAAGGTCTAAACTGACCTGCCGCCACGTCTTGTACCACGAGGCCGAGGAGGAGCAGACCAAGCCAGGTCTTCATTGTGAGCTGTCTCTTCTGAAGCATTGATCAACTTATTAACAACTTCTATGTTTGAGATCCAGAGGAACAGACTCCGTCCTTCCAGGTCGAGCACCAGGGTCAACTGAGGATAAAGTGCTGTCATCAACCTTCATCTGGCCAATGGGAATTTAGACTGAGATCAACGTCACTTGTTACTCGGTGAAACTGACCCACAACTTTCACCAGGGTGAACCGAGGATAAAACTGATAGACAGTATAAGAAATCGACAATGTGATGTCGTTGTTACCAACGGAGACCAGTGAAGTCTATTAGAAGCACTTTTTCGGCAAAATTACCATCCCAATGCCAATGGGTCTTGGCGTGGCCATAGTGGTCGATTGGTTGGGGTTATGCATTTGACCTTGAGTGGTTAAGGTTAGGATAGCCGATTGGTCAGGGGATAGGACCAATGGGGTTACGTTACCTTGCGTAAGCATGGACGCCTGGCCAATAAATGCTATTGAAGGGCGGGTCTTGGCGTGGCCATAGTGGGATTCGTAATATCACTTTCCGGTGAAGGCTGAGCGTTACTGCGCAGCCTCCAACTGAGCTTGAAGATGTAGATGTGACGTGAGCAATGTGTCTGAAAGTTGTAAGTCTTCTGGTAGCTGTGCAAGAGAAATCTCAATCATTCCCAATCAGCAGAGACGGAGAGCGTAGGTATATGTTAGGAGATAACATAGACACAGGCTAATTGTTGCTAACTACAATGCTAGTTAACGTTAGTAATTGAACCAAATCAGCTAATGTAAGTCGAAACTGTCTGCGAGCTTCTCCTGTGCTGTTTGGTAATTCCTCTACTATGCGACAGTAAGTTACGTGGTTATGACACAAGCCTATTTTTACAAAAACGTCTGCTATGGAGCCATAACTTGAGATACAAAGTAATAAAGCCTTTTATACATTGTTGCGTTTCTTTAGAAATAAACAATGGACAAATAGAGTATTTAAACGCTTCAGATGTAAAGGTATTTGCTGTCAAATTGACATAAAAATGAATGGCAGTTTATGCAATGCAAATGGCGGATGAGTACTAGGTAGCATAAAAAGGGCGCCATATGAGCTACCCTTAGTGGAGGCTGTGTCTCTACCCGATGTGTTGAGTGCAGATGTCAGTTTTGATTTGGGCATGCGTCATTTTGCGACAAGTAGCATACAAGATGCTAACGTTAGACTTCTGTAATGTCAATAGAGTAAAAATGGAACTAAATAACACTGCTGTTCACTGCTTGCTACAAGTTAGCAATCAAACAACAAAGGCTGTCACTTGAATGGCGTTTTGAGCTAACGTTAGCAATCAAACAATCATAGATAGCTAAAATAAACCGTTTAAATCTGACCATGAGAGACTCACATCTGCACTTGACTCACATCGGGTAGTGACAGCTGGCTTACCTTTTTAGTAGGTTTTTTATGTCTTCAAAAAACTTTATTTTTCATATACAGATACACAAACACATTGAAAACATTAAATGCATACTAGAGTGCGGATCGGGCCGGATTTTTCTGTCCGAGCCCGGCCCGCGTCCGACAGAGCAGTAACCGAACCCGACCCGAGCCCGACAGGCATTAAGATATTTCTGTCCGAGCCCGACCCGAGCCCGACACAGTTAAAATCGCATTTGTTTCTCATACTAATGACACATGTACGTTTGTTTGTGTGGAAAGCCGCTTTTATTAAGCAATTGTAGGAAGGCATTGGGAAATGTCAACAGATGAGCGCATCAATGCACAGCTGACTTTCCTTCGTTTTCAATAGTTTTAAAATCTCCTGCGGCCAACTTCTTTTTAACATCTTCCATCGTTGCGCTGCCACATGGAGCTTAATACGCACGTCTTTTGTTGTCCCAGCACAAAGGAAGACGGATGTTAGGGTAACATTTGACATTTATTTTAAGCTGTTTTAAATTCTAAATATTCAATGCCTTATCGCGCTGATGTGACCGAGCCCGACCCGAACCCGAGCATCCTTTCTAAAAATCTGTCCCGAACCCGGCCCGACCCGTCGGGTACCGTCGGGTCCCGTCGGGCTCGGGTCGGGTATCCATCCTCTAATGCATACATGGAAAAAGGGGTGCATGAAATTAACATGAAATGTGGTTGTAAGGCATTGGAAATGATCAGAGTCCAGATGGCTTTCTTATTTGTCAGTCCTTTTAATAAAGAGAAGTCTAAGTCTATGTCTCTTTGTACATTCATGTGGATTTTTTTTAAATGTAGTATCTTTTCTTTTATTGTCCATATTATTCATGTGGATTTGCCATTTAATCATCCTGTTTATGATGTATGTGTATGTTGTGTCTTTAAGCTACTGGGACCTTGAATTTCCCCTTGGAACATATAATAAAGTATCTATCTATTATCTAGGTTTTACGTTTGCACATTGAGCAACGAGTGATGTTGGCCAGTGTACAAATGTTTTTTTATGTAGCCCTATTTGAGCTCATGCTCTTTTGCAATTGTGTATTGTTGTGATCATTATTAAGGAAAACTAGTTAATGTGTTGGAATCACTGTGTCAGACCAACTATAAACAATGATATTGGGGGACAGTTGCTTCATCTCAAGCCTATACATTGCATATTGTGTAAAATCAATCATACTAGCAATATTGAACGTAAAAAATATAATTTTTTTTCATTTTGAACATGAAAATTTAAAAATTGAATTAATTGTCAACCCATTGGTTTTATCTGGCATATTGTACTTTTTTTAATGTTAACCCCAATTTCACAGCGTTTTTATGTGAATACTAGGAATATAAGTCTCTCAAACTCATAGAAACAAAATAGTAACAACTGTCGTATTTTATGGTGAACTTTTTAAAGAGTATATTCATTTTGTCTAATTGTGATTAATATTGTTTAATCACCCTCCACACCTTCCTACATTTTATTATTAGGCCTATTAGAATATTTGAATATAGCCTACTTTTTCAATAAAGTTTGGGGAAAAAAATAATCTCAAGCCTTTCAATAATGCGATGCAGCAGAAAATAATAATATTCTTACAAAACCAAGACGTTCATCGCACTGTTCGGGTCCTTATAAGAATTATAACATATGCATTCAGTGTCATGTAGCCTACATAGACACGTAATGGCGTTACTGTTATGTAAAGTCGTGACAAAGTGAAAGTGCAACTGCTGTGTTCCCAATGTCACGCTACAAAGTGACTTTAAACAAGTTACAGCAGTCCCAACGGGATCTTACCCGCAGATGTAACGTGACAGAAGAGCAGCAGCACAAATAACTTCTTCATCTTGTTTTGCTTAGTATGCAGCCTGGAGCTACAGTCAGCTGATTTAGCCTTTCATACTGAACCTGCGGAGGGCGTGTCCCTCACAATGTGACTTGTTGGAAATGACGAATTTCTATTACTTTCAGTTTTGTGGCAATTCATTTTTCAACTCATAGAGAAACTATTTATCAAACCCTTCAAATAATCACATTTAGAGAGAAGGGGATAGAAAATGGTAAAGTAACAAAACTACTGCGAGACAATGTAGTGTAGTGGAGTTCAAAGTCCTATATTATTTCTCTCTGAAATGTACACTATAAAGTAGCATACAATGATTATACCCAAATAATGTAATCTTGTTGTACATGTCTATGTAGGCTATTGTGATAATAAAAGGCATTCTATTCTATTTAAGTTAATGTACTTTCACTGAATTTATACAAACCTTTTTTTATTGTAATGCTGTTTTTAATCTAAAAAGGCCCATTTTCAATACATACATTTATAACCAGTCTACACACTTCCATCCTGTTCTCCTCCAGGATGCTGCTGTCTCTAGCAGCTTAAAGTGATTAGTCAACAACGCAACACGTTCATCTCGCGATACTTCTATTGAGACATCCTGTGTCTTCTCTTTACATCTTCGCAAATCCAATTATTCCAGTATTTATGCGTGAAAAAGTTTCAGAAATAATCTAAAATACGTTCAAATATCATTATAATGTTCTCATGAAAATAAAACATGTTTTTTTTAATCTAAGTAGGGACGATGAGGGCACACAGAAGGAGGCACACTTGGAATTGAATGCGTTCTCGCGAGATCTTGATGAGCCTACTTCAAAGTAAATGCCACGTCTTCCCAGTAGCATCAAGGCAGATAGAAACATTAGCAATTTACCTAACATACTGTACGCATAATAGAGAGTTATTCAGCAGCCCAGTAGGCAGAGATATCTGACACAACCCGGTAAGGAGTAATTGTTTGTTTTTTACTGTATGTCGCAGTTAGGGATGTTGCTAATGCTGCAGCAACATGCTAGCAAGTTAGCTAGCCAGACAGTAACGTTAGCTTTCTGTACAACTTGTAAAAACCAGTGATGCGATTTGAGTATTTGCTGTTTACTGTGGGATTAAAGACACTTTTTTTTTTTAAAAGATAGCAGATTATCCGCTTTACAGCCACACACGACGTTTGAAGCCGCCAAGTAAACACAATTTCAAAACAAAGCTAACTGCCTTGCAAGTGAAAAGCATGACTTTTGAATAAGCTAACGGGGATTGTGTCGTTGCAGTTACATCAGTCTGTATCAGCAGCTATCACGATACTTCACACTGTTAGCATTATATATTATAACAGTTTTACATCATGGCGAGGCAGCCAATGAACAACAGAGCATAACATGAATCACTGGTGGAACATAAGTACATTTACTCCAGTAACTACAATTTTGAGGTACTTTAGGTACTTACTTTGAGTATTTCCATTTAACGCTGCTTTATTTTTCTCCGTTTGGGATCCAATGTTGTACTTATTACTCCACTAAATGTATTTTGACAGCTGTAGTCAACTGCAGAGTGATCAATACAAAACATAAATAAACTAATACATAATGTTTTATTATGACAGGTTATGATACCCAGCAGCAATGAGGCAGTTAAAATAAGGCCCACCTGTATTGGCTGTAACATTAGGGTGATGTACTAGGGTTTTTTAGACTGTCGTATTGCTACTTTTTCTTAAGACACGACCATAGACTGTTGATTATTAATGTTAACAGTCTATGGACACGACACATTGGAGTACTTGTTCAATTACTGACTTTAATGCAGCAGATGCATCTCCATTTTGAGTGTTTTTTGGCTTGCTGCCATGTTGGCACCTTCATACAAACTGTCTGATCTGTAGAAAGAAGAGCTCTACCTACAGATAGATCATACACCCCGTTCTCAGTGAAGATGCACAGGTATCTGATCATTAAAGCAGGATGTGGTGTTAATCTGGAACATGTTTGACTATATCTGATAATTTGATTGCTTACACAAGGTGGGGTAACGGAAAAAAATTCCCACTGTAGCTGTATCGTTTCTCTTCATTAGTGGCCACAATTTCTCACATCAGAAATGAAATCAGAGCAGCATTTATCCACAGGTTATTTTTCCACACAGATCAGTCAGTAGTTGCAGTGATCATGAGATAAATGCAGTAGCTAGTTGCAATTTCTCTATGATAACACCCGCTGCAATTGCTGGAATTTCTTTATTCCTGGTGCTTAATGTAACGAGGAGAAAGATTGATACTTTTAAGCCTTTTTTTTAAAACTGATTGCTACTCATCAGTCCTTCACTCTAGCTTTCTTTTGCAACTACTGTAAATGCACAACATAAAAAAACACATGCCAAAAGATAGATGGTGTATTCCTCTTCAATTGTCTGATGTGACCATATCCATATGAGCCAAATATATAAAACAGCTAGAGACAAAGTTCCTTTTCTTTTTCTTTTTTGCAAAGGCTGTACTTTTCAAAGACAGTGATAGGGAAGTGAATCTATTGGGTGGCAGGAGCTCAGTCTGTCGGGAGTTGGGTTGGTAACCGGAGGGTTGTTGGTTCAAGTCCACATACGGACTAAAGTATGGTGGTGAACTGGTAGCTGGAGAGGTGCCAGTTCACTTCCTGGGCACTGCCAAGGTGCTCTTGAGCAAGGCACCGAATCCCCAAATGCTCGGGGTGCCTTTCTATGGGCAGCCCCCCCCACTCTGACATCTCTCCATTTAGTGCATAGGTACTGAGCATGTGTGTGTAATTCAGGCCTGTGTGTAATAACAATAATAAAACAGGGTAATTTCGCCTTGCAGGATTAATAAAGTGTACATTATTATTATTTGCATTATCACAGTAATGTTTACAATGTAGCAAGGAAGAACCTAAATCATTTCCCTTAATTGGAGTTTATTAAAGTAAAAGAGTTTATTAGGGCAACTGAATCCAATCTTTTAATCAGTATTTTGATTGCAATTTTGGCTCCTCACGATCGGAAAAACATTGTAATCAAGCAAAAAGATTTTTTTTTTTTTAATTAAATTTTGCAGGTAAACTCTTATTTTGTCTTGTGTTCTGAAGGAAAATTTTAAAAGTTCAACGGGAAAGTATTAAGGAATTTTCCACATTTTATAGTGGTTTCACTGTTGATTTGTTTCCCTGTTTTTGTTCATTGAATGCAATGCCTTTCCAAAATTGTGATTTTAATAGTGACTAATATTTTGAGCAGCCCGACCAGTGAGTTTTTATTCATTCTGACTTCTTCACTTTTCTCTTTGTCAAAGGGGATAATATGGGCTGTATACGTCTGCTGGCACTGACACTGGCCACATCTGCAGTACTCCTGTTAGCCTCACATTCAACCACTGCCCATAGCCATTCCCATGGCGACCATGGCCACGGCCACGGCCACCATCACCACGGCCACCATCACCACGGCCACTCCCACGGAGAAGACGATCATGAGGACGTGAAGATGTTCCACGGAGCGAGCAAGTGGAGCGCCGAGGCCAACATCCCTCTCCAGGAAGAGGAACACCACGGACACGCACACGCTCATGATCACGGACATGGGCACGCTCATGGTCACGGACACGCTCATGACCACGGACACGCACACGCTCATGATCACGGACATGGGCACGCTCATGATCACGGACACGCTCATGATCACGGACATGCACACGCTCACGGTCATGGACATGGGCACGCTCATGATCACGGACACGCTCATGATCACGGACATGCACACGCTCACGGTCATGGACATGGGCACGCTCATCAGGATGCGGAGGATATTGTTCGGGTGCACAAGGAGGAGAGTGGACACGCACACTCCCACGGAGGGGAGAGGGTGAAGAGGGAGGCAGAAGGAGAGAAAAGGGACACGGTGGAGCTGTGGACACAGGTGTGGTCATGGGTTAAAACAGGTTGTCTGTTTGGCCAGGGAAATCTATTATCCATTAGACTTGGGTTAGACTGGATAAGTTCTGATTCCTCCCATTACAATCTACACAGTTCAAGTACGAATACGTCAACCTGCGTGGTTAAAAATGGGCATAAGGCTGTTTAAGGAGAGCCAGATCACGAAGTCAAATCAACATTTTGAAGAACTTGTTTGACATTTTGGGGAAATTATGCTTATTTGCGTTCTTGCTAAGAGTTTGATGAGAGGATCAATAAGACTCTGAGACAAAGGAGTGGTGTTGATCGTCTCATCTCACTCTTGTCAGTAAGCCCCCACACACACACACACACACACACACACACACACACACACACACACACACACACACACACACACACACACACACACACACACACAGCATAAATCTGCTCAACTCTATTTTTCATTCAACTCCAATAGCAGGACTCAGACTGATGTATGGCCAAAAACAAACATTTTATATCCTCTGTAAGCGTCCCGGGAGCAGGCTTTCCATGTAATGATTTCGTCATTGTTGTGTTATTGGGGCTGATGCAACAATATCATAATCAAAACATATTTGTGCTTACAAATCTGAGCTCCTCATACGAGTTATACCTAGATTAGCCTCCGCTCAGATCTCCGTTTGGCTCCTTTCCTCGTCTAACTCCTGTTTGACTGTTTCTCAAACTGTTTTGTCCTTTGTGCTGCATTGTTGATGACGTTCATCATCAGTAATCCCTCCTCCATCGCTGTGCTCAGGCTATCGGAGCGACCCTGCTGATCAGCGCGGCTCCTTTCCTCATCCTGTTTCTGATCCCAGTTCAGTCCAACAGCGACCAGCACCAGAACCTGCTCAAAGTGCTGCTCAGCTTCGCCTCAGGTGGACTGCTGGGAGACGCCTTCCTCCACCTCATTCCACACGCTTTGGGTGGGTAGTCCATCCAAAGAAGCTTGTATACCCTGATCTGTTTGATATATACATATTCTACTACAGGTAATTTACTCCATACACATGAAGGAAGGACATTTTTTTTCTCCTTACAGCTCATATTCACATTGTTTTTTGTTCCCAGAACTCACTTTCATGCTGTCTGGAGACTGACCAGCAGAGTTACATTCCCATTTCTGACACTTCTGCAAACTTTAGACGGATACAAATATATACAGTATCCCCTTCACCATACATAGTGATTGGCATGGTTTTATTTTAGTTAGCTTTATAGCTGGTTTGATTTGCATTGAGAGATGATGTTATGGAAAGTACCCCATGCCAATCTCTATGTATGTGATGATGGGGGGGTTATTTTAATTCCAAAGGCCAAGGGAACTTCATCTGGATGCATAGTATCCTGGATACATGAAGTAACTGGCTTTTAATAATACAAATCTGCCTGCATCTATGGGAATTTAACATAGGGGTGTGTATACTTATGCCCCCTGCATTTTAAGGAAGAAAATGTATGTATTTATGATACATTATTCATTCACAAAGACAATTGTTGTCCTTAAAGGTTGATTTTTTCCAAAAGATGATTATTTTTTTTATTCCTCTTTTTAATCAACTTTAGCATGGGTTAGTAAACTTATGAGGACCACTGTATATATTATATATTGTGTATATATACATACTCTACATACAAAAAAATTCTGTCTGAACCAATAACCAAATGCTCATCTAAAACAGACGTAGCAGGATGTTCCGTTTGTCTGTATGTGTTTAATGTCTGTTTCCTCTTGTGTATCGTATTTGTTGTGCACAGAGCCCCACTCTCACCACGGAGAAGAAGATCACGGACACTCGCACGCAAGTGAGGAGTCACATGACCACGGCCACTCCCATGGTACGCAGCAATATCCTTTTAGTTAATGTATCATTCGGTTAGTGTTAACGGGTGATTTCAGGTTACAAATAGTCAAAAAAATTTACAAAAGCCAAACACAGCTGTATACTGGATTCAGCAGAAGAAATATTCATCTTTTAGTTAGTTTTTACTGTGCATCTATGTGAAAACTTGACTTTGGCTTCATAGGTTGATCAACAGCACATCATAGTAAATCACTATACATCCAATACATAGCACAACATGCACAGTAAAGGCAACAATAACAGTGTGAGAGGGGGTTACACATTTAGCAAAGTTATTGCATTTGGTATGAAAGACTTTTTGTAAAGGTTTGTGGTTGTTTTAGCGGCTCTGTAGCGTCTTCCTGGGGGCAGTTTTATGAATTCTTTAAGAAGGGGATGAACAGAATCAGAGTTTGTGTGGCGTTTTAGTTCATCTGCATGTTATACAGTACATGCATCCCAGTTGTTTCTGCTCTTTCCCAATCACATACTCATGCTCATACCATGCACACATATTACACGTTTAAACACTTTCAGCAAGACGGCACTTTAAAAAAAAAAAAGTATTCTATATTGGCTGTAAAACTTAAGATGAAGTGTAATCAACAATCCTAAATATATTTGAACTCCTCTACAGCTTGAATGGGCTGATCATTAATCAAAACAGGTGGAAAACAATGCCCGTCAGTATCTACCGAACTTTCTAATGTATCCCAGTTTTAACTAGCGCTGATTTGTCCTCTGCCTGCACAGGAGCCGCCCACGGTCACATGATGTCAGTGGGTCTGTGGGTTCTCGGTGGCATCATCGCCTTCCTGGTTGTGGAGAAGTTTGTGCGGGCCCTGAAGGGAGGCAGCGGCCACGGACATTCCCACGGCCACTCGCATGGTACGGCGCGGGAACTTCTTCCTGACAGAAGACTTTTTTCATTGTTATACAGTACATAAAGTATTCATCTGCAAGACAAAGTATTCATTGCCCCTGAAATGAATGTTAACAGTTTCCAGCATGTGTTATCTTGTATATTTGTATGTCCAGTATATTGACCTGAAGGGCTTATGAACTTTAAAAATCATCATTAAATTGTCCTCTGTAGCCACTACTCGTAATCTCCTGCAGACGGGCCTAATTTGAACTTTATGTCACATTTCAGATGCTCCCAAGGAGAAGGACAGTGATGGAGAAGAAGATAAGGAAAAGAAGAAGAAGAAAGAAAGCAAAGACAAGAAGATGCCAAAGAAAGAGACACAGGAGAAGAGCACAGGTGAACCAAACAGATCTGCACAGATTTAGAACACAGCTCCCTCTGCTGGTCAGATACTGACCTGCAGTGTGGTGACGCATCACGCAAGATATTCACAATTTAAAATCATAAGCAGAGAATTCCCAATTAACTTGTTGGTTCGGCAGAATAGAAGTGACCTATGCACATGTAATACCAGAGGCTCAGGCTTGTGCCCCATTTAATTTGTCTGCCTAAGTTAATTTTTTTTAAGTTTAAAAAATACTCACTATCTGCCCTGAAACATCCCTACAATCTAATACAATGCTGCTTTTTCCAAGCTTCTGAAATAGAAATTTAAAACTCAGTCAGGGGTAAAACATGGAGTGTTTACTGTGTAGAGTTCGGTAGTTTGTTTGATTGATCTGATATTGGTTAACACAGTCTGCAATTAGACTTTTATTATGTTAATGTAATAGGTAAAAAGTACTTAAAGCTAACTTTTTTTGGGGGTTCAGATCTTAATGTTAACATTGACCTGCTGTGTTTAAAAAACAGGGTTGCTCCCTGCTTGTAGATTTAACAGCAGAAGAATCTTTTATATCCACGCAAAATTGGTACTGCAACTGCATTTTCCCTAACCTAATTGATATTGAATTGTATCTGAAATGTAATTGAATCGGAACCTTGTGAATCAGAATTAATTTGGGAAATCATTGACGATGCCAGCCCTACTTATGAAGCGCGTTTCACAGAACTCTATAGCCTCTTTCCGACCACGTAGTTATAGGAACAGTCCACTTCTAAACAGTTCTACTAACTACTCTCCACCATTTGCATTCTCGCGGGCCAAGTGGCCATAGGAACTGACCTTTTGTTATTATAACACAGCCGTCCAACCACCACTATGCGCAAAAGGGCCCTGAAGTAGGAGGTGAAAGAGTTCTAGGAACTGTGGCCAGAGGAACTTAATAATCCCCAAATTGGTCCAGTCAGAGCACGGTAAAAAAAGGGTTCTAGGAACGTTATGTATAGGTTTTGGATTCAGCACAACTCTGCTTATCTGGCACTGAAAACACGTGTTCTTGGCTTTTATTAAAACACGTGTCAACCATTTATGATCATCAAGTCTTTAATTGGCAAGGAGGGGAAGATTGTAATTATGTTGACAGTCATGTCCCCACAGGTATGTGCAGCTGGCACCGTTGTGGTCAGAACGTTGTGACCTCCTTTTAACAGAAACAGCTGATATATTCCTACTGAAGTGTTTCCTAATGCGGTGTCCTAATGGAGGCTGATAAACAGTTTGCTTACACATTATATAAGCTCTTAACCTAAGTTATTCTCCAGTCTATCAGCAAGGGTGAGCTGGGAGCAAATTTTAGGATTTTAGGCACCTTTAAGCAAAATGCGTGACCAAATACAGGTTTACATTTTTGTTATGCTGAATTATTTGCAAAGAAATGTTTCAATGAAACAGTAAGATTGTGTAAAATTAAGAAGGAAATGAGTGAAATGCCCTGACGTCTGTGGCATTTTCCTTATATTTATTGTTTGTTTATCTGTGTCTTGTACTTTTCCCCCGGTCCCTTGCTTCTGCAGCAGTGTGAATTTCCCCATTGTGGGATTAATAAATCATTTGTAATGTACAGTATGTAATCAAATGTATATCAGAATTGATTTGGGAGATCACTGGTGATACCCAGCCCTATTTCATAGAGCGCTTTTCACTGAACTCAGACACACTTTACAGTAAAACCACTACAGTAGGCACGTTGATAACAAGTACACAATGTGAGTGGTTTTGGATTCAGCAAAACTCTGCTTATCTGGCACTGAAAACACGTGTTCTTGGCTTTTATTAAAACATGTGTCAACCATTTATCATCATCATCAAGTCTTTAATTGGCAAGGAGGGGAAGATTGTAATTATGCTGACAGTCATGTCCCCACAGGTATGTGCAGCTGGCACCGTTGTGGTCAGAACGTTGTGACCTCCTTTTAACAGAAACAGCTGATATATTCTTATAGAAGTGTTTCCTGATCCGGTGTCCTAATGGAAGCTGATAAACAGTTTGCTTATACATTATATAAGCTCTTAACCAAGCAAATTGTAGGATTTTAGGCACCCTTAAGCAAAATGCGTGACATTTTTGTTATGCTGAATTATTTGGAAAGAAATGTTTCAATGAAACAGTAAGATTGTGTAAAAATTAAGAAGGAAATGAGTGAAATGCCCTGACGTCTGTGGTATTTTCCTTATATTTATTGTTTGTTTATCTGTGTCTTGTACTTTTCCCCCGGTCCCTTGCTCCTGCAGCAGTGTGAATTTCCCCATTGTGGGATTAATAAAACATTTGTAATGTACAGTATGTAATCAAATGTATATCAGAATTGATTTGGGAGATCACTGGTGATACCAGCCCTATTTTATAGAGCGCTTTTCACTGAACTCAGACACACTTTACAGTAAAACCACTACAGTAGGCACGTTGATAACAAGTACAAAATGTCAGTGGTTTTGGATTCAGGACAACTCTGTTGTCGGCCATCTGAAAGTGCAAACACATGTTTTTGGCTTTTATTAAAACACGTGTCTATCATCCTCATTATCATCAAGGCCTTAATTTGCATGTAGGTTAAGAATGTAGTTGTGTTTGTTCCTGTCAGCTGAAATGTGCGGTTCTTTTGACTTGTCAGTCATGTCCCCGCAAGTATGTGTTGTGCTGGCCCCGGCAGAACGTTGTGACCTCCTAACAGAAATGGCTGATTTATTCCTACGGCAGTGGTTTCTGATCCAGTGTCCTGATGAAGGCTTTACACTCTATAAGCCAGAGCTCTCCAACCGGGGGTCCGGGAGCCCTAGGGGCTCCTCAGAGTTAGTGCAGGGGGGCCGACAAATTATGTAAAATAAATAAATAAATAAAAAATCTTTTGAAAGTTTCTTATTTAAAAAAAAAGGAAAAAAAAACTTTAAATAAGTAAATTATTATATAAATATATTAAAATAATTAAATTAAAATTAAATGAATAATTGTATTTATATACTAAAATGAGAAAATACATTAATTAATATGAATGCAATTTTAACAGCTAAGATAATTTGGCCTATTTGTGAAAAAAATGATTTGCGCATGAATAGGCTTACTATAGGTATCTATGGTAACCATACCGTTAAGCCACTGTTCCTTCCAGATGGATGTTTAACATTTAATGCATAAATAATATCCATATCTTTTCAGCCATTCTGCACCGGTTTAATATGCAACTCAATTGTATACAATATATATGCGGGGGGGGTCCCTACTCGCTCTCTCTTTCAGCTTAGGGGTCCCTGGCCTAAAGGATGTTGAAGACCCCTTCTGTAAGCGTTGACCTTAATTCTTCCTTCTCTCTCCACTGACGCAGACATCAAGGTGTCGGGCTACCTGAACCTGGCAGCCGACTTCACGCACAATTTTACCGACGGCCTGGCGATCGGAGCGTCGTTCCTGGTTGGCCCAGCGGTTGGCGCCGTCACCACGCTCACCATCCTCCTGCACGAGGTCCCGCATGAGATCGGAGACTTTGCCATCCTTGTCCAGTCTGGCTGCACCAAAAAAAAGGTAGCCGACTGCTCGGGCTTCAGTTCATGTACTGTACGTCAAATAAAAGCACAAGGAATCTTTCGGTCACAGAGAATCAGCAGGGACGTTTTTAAAAGCGTATGAATGAAGTTTATCAGCCCAGTATTGGATAGACCCAGTCATCAACATATATGGACCCCTCCCCCACCCTCTGCTATCTGCACGGTGATCTCCCTTCTCTGATTGGTCACTATAGTGTACAACCATCCAGCTCACTACAATTCACTAAAACTCACAGTTCACATTTGAGTGACAAATCATCAAAGTTTGAGCTGGGGCCAAATTGTAGGAATCTGGGCACCCTAAACAAAATTTGTAAAAAAAAATGTTTTATGAAATTGTGTAACAAATTAAGAAGGAAATTAGTGAAAAGCCCTAAAGTCTGTCCTCTATTTTAATAAGTATTCTCTTTTTGTTTGTTCATCTGTGTCTTGTAATTTCCCCCCATCCTCGCTGCTGCAACAGTGTGAATTTCCCCATTGTGGGATTACTTTAGACTGTAGTGAAATATCTTCTATCTTTCCCATCAGGCCATGTGTCTCCAGTTGCTGACTGCCCTGGGAGCTCTGGCCGGCACAGCTTGCTCCCTATTGGCCGAGGGGGCGCGGCGGACCGCCTGATCCTGCCGTTCACGGCATTTTTTGTTTACATCGCCACGGTTACCGTGCTGCCAGAACTGCTGGCGGGCCGCTCCAGCTTCGGCCAGTCTCTGATGGAGATTCTAGCGCTGCTGTTCGGGGTGGGCATGATGGTGCTGATCGCCGAGTACGAGTGAGACGCAGCCGAGTGGACGCAGAGGGCGAAAAGGTCAAACGGTTGGGGGAAGAAAAGAAAGAAAAGCTGGTTTTAAAGTAGAGTTCAAGTAGACTGTTATATGTCAGGGGTGTGTTTTCTCTCCTTTTTTTTATTAATTATGTTTTGGGACAAAATCCACCTCCTGGTGGCGAATGGCTGATTTTTGATGATTTTTTTTCTTGTTACTGTTTCTTTTTTGTCTTCCTCAAAAAGCGGGACAGACTGAGAGCTGGATGGAAACAACCTGATGGGGAAAGGTTTTTTCAGGACGGCTGTGTTCATTAAGGGCCTCCCATCAGGACAGGAGGAGGAATCTTTTCTGTCCGCTGCCAGAATTCACTCACCGCTTTTACCACGCGGATCAATCAGCTGCACCTCTACTGCAGCGTAAACAGACGGCCAGCTTTCCTTACAGAAGTGGCTTAAAGCAGATTCATCTTCCAGCCATAACACCACAGTTTCTATCGTTTTGCAGGTGGTTGGTACATCATATACATACAGTCGGTCGGTGAAAGAGCAGAGAAAGCGATGGACTGGCTCGGTTGTTCTCATTGCTGTGACCTGCTCACTTACATGTGTTTAATTTGGAGAAAAATCAATCTTAATATTTTTACATTCCACAAAATAACAGTAAATGTCGTGGCTTCTACAAATGTACTCTCAAGTTATTAAAGCCTTCATGAAAGGAAATGTTTCCTAAACAATCTATTGTTTATTTCCGATAATAGGATAATACTGACAGCTGTGATGAACATCGGTTCATCGTTTCTAGTGAATCCTTTTCAGCATATTCTCTAATAACTTAATACTTGAAAATGTATTGTACTGTGATAATAAGTATGTACATGGTTGAATGGCCTGTTTTAAGTTAGCAAGTTAAAAAAAAGCATTTTAGCTGCTATTCACAGAGCTGACCACAGGAGAGAGCAGTAGATGCTTCATTTGTAAGGGCTTAAGAGTGTGTGAAGGCTGCAGTATCTGACAGATTACACAAAGCGTGCAGCATTATGAAAACTATGAAAACATTTAACCACATATCATGCAGGTCACAAGTGTCACGCCCTCGCTGCTAATGTGTTTCCTGTTGCTCTGCTTCTGTGTCAGCTTTCCCTGCACACTTTCTGCAACTTTCTGATGGGCTTTTACAAAAGTGTTGAACCTCGATTCCATTTGTCCTGACTGACCCGGAGGATGTCTCACGCTGCATGATTGAGACAAATTTGTAATTTTGGGGGCTGTACTAATAAAATTGACTTGACTTGAAAATGCATTTGAAATAAGAATTCAGGCATAAATGGGCTTAGCCTCTGTAGTTACAAAAGGTTTGTAGATTCAAGTTTAGCACCTTTGACTACAAAGAAACTCAGTGCTTTACACACACACACACACACACACACACACAAATACAAATAAAAGCATAAACATGATGAAAGACAAAATCTGATAGTAATAAAAACTAAATTATTTGTGTGATTTTTCTGTCCTACAAGATAAAAAGGTACAGTGACTCAACTGTGGCGTGATTACGTTTTGAAAGAAGTTTATTTAATCTCATCATTTTAGTTTAGTTGGTTTCCTTTTTCTGGAAACACCCGGCAGTCTTTGTTTCTTATCAAAATTAGAGGTAAAACCAACCCTGTGAGCAGACGATGGAAACATACAGTGTGTACACTCACTATTTTCATTTAAAGTGAAGTAAAGACATCAGTTCCTGCATCACCTTATCGTTTAAACTTAGAAACAATCGGGCAGTTGCTTCAATAACCAGACCGAGGAATAATAAATAAAAAGTAAGATTCTGTGCAGCTCTGGTCACACCTTCCTTCTCTGGAAGCCCTCTTGCAACATGGACCAAGATTAAATCTAATACCCAAATAATTCAGAATAAAAGAGAATATTTGGGTGTAGGTGTTTTCTCTTTAAATCGGCCAATGAATGAAGGCATGTTACGTGCCCGCCTACACTAATCTGTTCTTCTCTAGAACCAAATCCATTGTGTGATTCATGACACTCGACCGTGGTGTGCTTACATTTTGAAGGAAGTGTATTCATTATTATGTAAATTTAGTTCATGTCCTTATTCAAAAAAATACCCAGCAGTCTTTATTTCTTCTGAAAGTTAGAGGAATTACTGGAGAAAAGAAAAATGCCATTAAACCTGTTTTCCTCCCATCCCTGAATGCTGTGGAGTAGCCAGACCCTCCTTCACCGCTTTGGAGGAGGGTCTGGCAAAAAGCAAGGTTAGTTTAGACTACCATCTATAATTTAGAAACCCAACAAATCCCCCCCCGCCTCAATAGAAAGCATTGGGTGTCACAGTGGCAAGGAAAAACCTTTCTTTAAACAGACAGAAACCTACTATGGACCCCCTTATTGCTTAAACACCCAATTTACTGACAATAAAAACATTCACATGATTCGTCTTATATCTGTGTGTGTCTTACAATCAATCACTTCTAAAAGATGAAACCTTTAGCATTAGAACTATTAAGATTGAAACTAACCACTCTAAATTCACATGTTGGAGCAGCCTTGGTAATTGTTTGCTGTGTGCAAATGATGCAGCTGCACCTTGTTTACATTGATGTATAAAAAACTCAATGTTTAAATCAATTGTCAGATTAATTTAGGTTGGACAAATATTTCAGCTGAGTCATCCGGTGGGTGCAACAGTTACTCAGCCTCAGGGTTGAGTGTTTTAACCCTTCACCGACAATGAGCCAAATAACTCAGTATCAACAGGTGATGAACAAGGTGGGAATCCTCAGACTGGCCAGGCTAGTCAATGTTTAAAGTTTAGCAGCATTACACATTTGCTGGTAAATTATGCTAATTTTGAACCCTGCTCACATGAGATATGCGTCATAGTAGGAAAAGCCTGTTACTAATAACACTAACAACAGCTCGGATCTATTCCAGTGTTCACGTGAACCTGCCTGCAGGATACCACGTACCTGAAATTGAATTTTATACGAGCAGATCTGGATCCCAGGACAGAGACACAAATTCCATTTCTGTATCAAAAACGTCAGCGGGACAGACAGAGCTGGATGGAAACAACCTGATGGGGAAAGGTTTTTTGAGGATGACTGTGTTGTTCATTAAGGGCCTCCCATCAGGACAGGAGGAGAACATTTTTTAACTTTAATATGAGTTCCCCCAGCCTGCCTATGGTCCCCCAGTGGCTAGAAATGGTGATAGGTGTGTCCTGCTCTGCCTTTGAGAAAATAAAAACTCAGCTGGGCTGCATTTTTCAATGCATTTGAAATAAGAATTCAGGCATAAATGGGCTTAGCCTCTGTAGTTACAAAAGGTTTGTAGATTCAAGTTTAGCACCTTTGACTACAAGGAAACTCAGTGCTTTACACAAACACACACACACACACATACATATATAAATATATATAAACAGTATATACAAGCATAAACATGATGAAAGATGAAATCTGATTGTGACAGTAATAGAAAACAGGGACTATAGAAAATAGCGTAATAGTTGGCCCTACTCCACTTAATAATTAAACATAGCCTACTCCCCCCAAGGACCAAAAGAACGCCAACAAAAATAAGACATAAATCTGTAAAATAACAGAAGAAGTTCTGGCAGCTCATTACCTGGACACTTAAAACACAGAACGTGTACTGTTGGGCCTGTTACATAAAAAAATTAAAAAACCAAACCCATTTCCATGAGTTCATGACATGAAAGCACTCTAGAAATGGTAGGTTTATTTTTGGCTTCCTACAAATTCTCTCATACAAAGCTGTTCAGTTAATTAACGTCTGAAAACAAGTGTACAACCATACAATCACGTTCTATGGACAATTTCTGTCATACATCTGTTAATACACGGATGTATCTTAGCGTGCAAAACCTGGTCAATGGGGGGGGTCTTTACGTGTTTTTGAGTTAATGTGATTGCAGTGTTCAGTCCATTTTGTCCATCTATCATCAGCACGTGTCTTTGGTATACTCTATGTTATCCTATCCACCTGCCGTCAGTCCTGTTTGGGACTTGCGTGTTTCACACCAATTAGGCCTAATTTCTCTAATTGCTGTCTCTGTCGTAGGATTTTGCCAAGTATTCGTCTTGTTCTACTTTAATGAGGTCAAACATAGCAGATACAGGATGTACTTGTACATGACGTGTACTTCCAATATCATCGGAATGTCACGTTGTGATTTTAATACTGTAGTACTAGCAATAGGTGATAAACAAGGTAGTAATCCTCAGAGTTGCCAGAGATGCAGTTTAGCCTCATTTCAAGTCAAGTCAAGTCAAGTTTATTTCATCCATTAAAATGGAAATTGCAGTACTCATACCCGCCGTGATACCCATAAAAACTAGAGCATAAATACAATACAATAAATACACTATAGGGCTTGTTGTACGGTCTTAGCCTACCACTACGCTCCATGACCCTGCCAGTCAGATTACCATGAAGAGGCTGACCCGGGTCCCTCATTGTGTTTTTACCAGACGATCATCATATATTTAACTCTCCCACCATTTTCCCAGCCCTTTTAGTCACTCTATCAATCCTGGTTCTCAGTTAAGGTGATAAAACAGTTCCCTGGGGTGAACCTGTGTTTGACATGATATTGTCTGACTTAACTTTTGAGTTCCGCTTAACAAATTGAGACCTGTTTTCTAAAAAAAATTAAAAAAATAACTTAGAATGAAAGAGATAAAAAAAACTTGGAACCTTCATCATCAGAAGCTTATTTACAAGGACGTGTGGTTGTATCGTATTGAACGCTGAGCTAAAATCATAGTACAGAAGTCTCTCACACCGTCGCCCTACATCCAGATGAGCAAAGACACTGTCCAATTTACAGACGATAGCATCCTGGGCCCCCTTCCTGTCTGGTAAGCAAATTGGCAGGGGCCAAGATACTGGCTCCACACGAGGCTTCAGACACGGTTTTCTCACATACCTTCATAGCTATGGGGGTTAGAGCCACTGGTCTTGGATTTGGGTACTGGTATACTTGGATTTTTAGGTACTGGTATAATGCAAGATTGTTTCCATAAGTCAGTTAACACTTTATGAGAGAAACAATAATTAAAAATACTTTTGCCAACTGAAAAGCACAGCCTTTTAATACTTTTGGAGACAGTCCATCTGGACCTGCTGCTTTGGTAGCATTCAGCCTCATAAACATACATATACCTCCTGACTGTTTGTTTGTAGGGTATAGTCATCATCATCTGTGCTCCCAATCATTTCCCAAAGTCTTTGTCTTTCATCAGAAAAGTCTATTTTGTCAAATCTATAATAAAAATGATTTAGGTTATTAGCGTATTCCCTTGTGCCTTTTAACTGGAAACTACTCACCTTCCCATTCCCTGCATACAGTATCTACTCTACAACCACATTCCTTCCCAGACTTTCTTCATATCATTCATTTTAAAATAATTTCCTATTTCGCATTTATACCCATATTTTCTTTATTTATTTCCCTTTTAAGTTCTTTATGAATCTTTTGTGTATCCGTGTCTCCCCTAGCAAAAGATTTCCTTTTGTCATTAATTAACCTTTTAATTTCAGCATACATCCAGGGTTTACAGATTGCATATACCGTAACCCTCTTTTCCTATACAACCACATCATTGCAAAAATTAATATATCCACATATGGACTTAGTAAGTTCATTTATGTAATTGGCACTGTTTTAAAAGACTGCCCAGTCCGTATTTTCGAACGCATCTTTCAGTCTCTCAATCGCATCTTTTGTCATCTTTTTCAGCGTGATCGTTTCCTTTTTGTTCTTCTTTATGAGTGGGATATATTTGGGATAGAACAGGATCAGATTATGGTCCGCCTTGCCCAAACTTGGTAGACTTCTGGACATATACGCATCCTTGAACTATTAACATTGAAACTAAACACTCTAAATTCACATGTTGGAGCAGCCTTGGTAATTAATTGCTGTGTGCAAATGATGCAGCTGCCACCTTGTTTACACTGATGTATAAAAAACTCAATGTTTAAATAACTCAATGTTTAAATCTGATTCCTTTTTTAAAATTAATTGTCAGATTAATTTAGGTTGGACAAATATTTCAGCTGAGTCATCAGGTGGGTGCAACAGTCACTCAGCCTCAGGGTTGAGTGTTTTAACCCTTCACCGAAAATGAGCCAATTAACTCAGTATCAACAGGTGATGAACAAGGTAGGAATCCTCAGACTGGCCAGGCTAGTCAATGTTTAAAGTTTAGCAGCATTACACGTTGGCTGGTAAATTATGCTAATTTTTGAACCCTGCTCACATGAGATATGCGTCATAGTAGGAAAAGCCTGTTACTAATAACACTAACAACAGCTCGGATCTATTCCAGTGTTCACGCAAACGCTCCTGCAGGATACCACGCACCTGAAATGGAATTTTATACGAGAGCGGATATGAATCACAGGGCAGAGGCACAAATTCTATTTCAGTATCAATGACTAGGCTACATTTACATGCATAATATTCTATTTTTGGCCGTATTCCTAAAAAGATAATATACTGACTAAGTTGTTTACATGGCTAATGAAAATGAATATTTTCTAATATTCCAATTTACATTTAGCTGTGCAAAAATATGATTTTTTCAAAGATTTCCAGCGGTGGCGGACTTTAAAATATTTTTTTGCAACTTTTCTATAGTTAAGATGCAGTAAATATTTACTTGCTGTGCGGTAATATCACATTTAGTAAAAGCTTTTACACACGCAGGCACGCACACACACAAGCAAAGCCATGACAACGTCACTGGTATTGTCTGTGTGTGTGTGTGTGTGTGTGTGTGTGTGTGTGTGTGTGTGTCATCATGGCAAAATATGGTACTGGAAACACCACTGCAGCAGGAATGAAGAGGCTGTTCTGAGGACTTTGGCGTCCATCTGAGGCCAGATTACGCCACAATAGTGTCCTAATCGTGCAAAATGCAGTCACAAATATTTACAGGTGTGGAGTTCCAAATAAAGCTTGAGTTTGAATAGGCCAGTCTCACGGCCGTTTGCAAAATGGTCACGTTATTTTGATCTATTGATTCGCCAGCAGGGACACGGTTTTCTCGTGGTGGTGACCATTTGACGAACGGCCATGAGACTAGGCTGCAGCAGCCTGCTCTGGGGGACAACAACGGCCGCCGGGACCAGATCTGCGGGCTCTGGAGGACGCAACAATGGGGAAATGAAATGCCACATGCTTGCGACAACTGCCATAACACTGGGCTGCTCTGGGGGACGCAACAATGGGGAAATTAAAGGCCACACACGGTAGACGAGGACAACAACGGCTCCAGGGACACTATCCGCAGTCTCTGGGGGACGCAACAATCGGGAAAGGAAAGACCACACAAGGTAGACGGGGACAACAATGGCGATCCCCGGTCTACGGGGTGAAAGTCCTCTGTTGTTTGACGCATCCACCACCCCAACCTGCATAAGGAGGGTTCCTTATGCAGATTTTCTGCAGGCTTTTCAGTACCGCTCGCTACTGTAATAGTGCTGTTATTGCGAAAGATGCTTCCCATTAAAATACATTAGTTTAACATTCATTGCTCACCACCACACAAAAAACAAAACAGAAAATTGTGTCCCTGTACACAAATCAATAGATTAAATAACGACACCATTTCACAAACTGCCGTGAAACTGGGCTGGAATATAGGTGTGATCCAAGCAAGGGTGCTGTTAGTAGGGGGGTGGGAGGTAAGGACGGGGCCCATTTTGGTGTCACAGCTGGTGTAATCCCTTCACAAAATGGTGTTTAATTTTAGTTTAAATTGAATGTTGCTATCTGGTTTAAGGCCAAAGCTTAACTCCAAAAATAAAACATTACGTACACAAGGTTTAAAAATAAATTGTGGTTCAGTCAGTTCATGCTTGTGCGTGTTTTAAATGATGTACGTCTTTGTTTCTACTCGTTTACATCTGTACAAAAAAACCTGCAATTAGGACAATCACACAAAGGAGCAGTCATTTATTTGATACCTAATGGGTGATCTCGTCACTACTTAATGAACAACTTCTACTTATGAATCACTGTTTGGCTGAACAGTGTTGTGACTGTACTTGTATTACATAATGTACAGTATGCAAGAAACGCCAACTCTTAAAAAAGAAAATGTCCACAGCATTTACAGTACTTTTGAATTAACATATTTAAAATACATAATTGTACTTAATTACAATAAAATTAATTACAAGCCATCAATGGTGCTTATGTTCTCTGTGGTTTGTTTTCTTATCAACAGCTCATCATACCTGAACATGTAATGTTACTAACTCAAATGCATGTTACTAACTCAACTTCTTCCCTTTCCCGGAGTCTTGTGCTCTCTCGCCCCTCCTCTCTCCTCCAATCGCTTCCTGCAGGTGTTTCTGGCTCTGTATCTGTGGTTGGAGTCACCTGCTGCCTCCATGTTCCTGCTCGACACCCTCCGCTACAATTCTCCATGTCTGTCTGTCTGTCTGTCTGTCTGTCTGTCTGTCTCTGTCACTCTCTCTTTCTCTCTCTCTGTCTGTCTCTTCCAGAGAACGGTCTAGACCTGCTCTTTTTTATGAAAGGCGCAATGAGATAACTGTTATGATTTAGCGCTATATAAATAAAATTGAATTGAATTGAACCTGAACTACAAAATATGCCCTTTGTCGAATATGATGTTCAGCAGTTGCAAGTATTTTTAGATCTTTATGGTTTGGTTGAGTTTAGACAGCTACTGTAAAATTACTTGGTTGAGGCCCAAGACAAATCATGGAAAAAGTTCAGTGGTTCTGTGAAAAGGACAGAGACATTAAATCCCAAAAGTCAACCAAAGCATTCACAAAACCTGTCTGTAAATAGAGACAGGTAGCTAGAGTATCTGTCCAATCTGAGGTTTTTGTTGCACGATTAACCTAACTGTGGAAAATACACGTTTCACCAAAACAAGTGTTTTGCAGCGGCACAGTTATTGTGTCTGGTGCAGAAGATTGTGATTAAAGATTGTCATTAAAAAAATGCCAATAAACCAAAGCACGCTTTCCATCCCATCCCAGAATGCTTTGTGGATTAGCCAGAGCAATGCGAAACTGTCTACACACTACATCTGTAACAACAGCCAGTAGTCCATTTACTTCATAATGTACAGTACATACAGGTAAAAACTGTTAAAATGAATAAAAAGAAAGTTTGCCCACTTTCATTTTTTATGGAAAGTCTAAATGCAAGTTCACAAATAGTGTGGACTTGTAAGTTTGAGATACACAGTAGACGTTTGGTATACATATTGGAAAATACATGAAAACCTGAGAAAAAAGTGTAATTAATACATACAGTAACTGAAAACAACCAGACATTAAAAGCTGCAGGTGCATGGAACGATTAAGCAATTTGTTGCAGTTTTTCTTCCTTGTATCGCCGAGGCATGGTCACAGGTTATTTGCATACCTTACAAATAATGTAGTGTGTCAGAGGTAAACAACAAAGGACTGAATAATGAGACAGAACTTGAAATACATCTTGAAATGATGGGTGCATAACGTGTTAGTCATCTTTAACAATGACAATGTACAATGCCAACATGGTTTGTTGATATAAGTGACTCATTAAGTTATGTGTGCACACAAAATCGATCCGCAATTTAATGCAGGGTTGTGGCCCATTTGTGGGACTTCCCGTTGCGTTCTTTAACCCCCCCCACCACCCTCAGACCTGCTCAAATCACACAAGTCTGATCTCTGGTTACACGATTGGCCACCGTAGCATGACGTGGTGTTATGTTTTTCCAAAAGTTGAGTCGGTCTCAACCTTTCGCCGCAAGCCCGCTGCGTTTTTTTCTGCTTGTCCCCTGCGGCACCCCTGCCGCAGCCTAGACGCACTACCCCATTCAAAATATGTGGAAAGACTGGCTTTTTTGTGGAAATGTCCCACGGCCAACTCAAGCTTTCTCCTACCACATGCCTCCCCTTCTGTTCCTGAGTCATGGCGTCAAGGGCCAGAAAAGTGTTTTTTGCAGAACAATATGATGTCACAGTAAAGTCAACCTTTGACCTTTAGGATATAAAATATAGTCACTTTATAAAATGGGCCAGTATTCAGTATTCTGATACTTCCAATTTTTTTAATGATCCTTATCTGTTATTGTATACCGCCACCTCTTAACACTGAGAAAATGTCCTTAATTTGTGATGTCCCCCACGTTCCCTTTGTGTCCGCCACGCCTTTGCCTGTGGCCTTCGCTACAAACCACTTCCAAATAAATGTACACGCCCCTGCACTCCTTATGCAAAAGCAATCCTACGCCTACTCTTTCTGTACAATGTGTAAATATGGTTCACTAGGTGTGGAAACGAATCACGTCAGGGTGTCGGGTCTTAACACTATTCCAAAGTTCATCTGAGAGTGTGGGAGAAAAGAGATGCAGTGTCCTGAGGCCGCGTGTGTAAAAGATTGCAAAGCTTTCATACCAGAAGATGGCGTACGGCCAAAACTTGTAAAAAAGTACCTAGGCTCTGAAATAGTCACATGTATGAAACCGGGCTTACGCCAGGTCCTGGCGTAACCTTTCCTTTATCACGTTGATTTCACAATCAACGTGAAATTGAGCGCACGTGAACGAGCCACCGACCCCGCCTTGCCTCCTCTCATAAATTAATATGGAAATGACTATAAGTGCGCCCCGACTTCATTCTTTGTCCAATCACAACAAGTTATCCCGCTGCAGACGGAATAAAAATCTTCTTGTGAGGTTGGAGGTGCTGATTTCAGAGGTGGATGCGAGAAAAAAATGTTGTGTTTGGAGGTTTATCATCATAAGCAATAAAAGAAAATGCCCAGAGTGGCAAATGGTGAACGGGCTGTGAATGCATAGAACCATGGCAGAAATAAAAAATAAAAGTCTAATTTAAGTCAAAGTGGAACTCAAACCAAAAGTGGCAGCGCCACACCAAATACAGAACAACATGTGTCTCAGTGTCAGTCCAAATTACGCACAATAAGCAGTTTGATCTCACTGATGTAATGCCATTTACTTTCATAAATTAGTCGGCTCAGTGAAGTGAGGAGGAGAGGTTAGTGAGGCCGGCATCTCCACGGCAGGGGACAAAGACGGATCCGCTGCGCCACGCATAGATGAAATAATGAAATATAACAGATATGTGCAGAATCAAGACAGTCAAGACGGCCCGGTGTTTGGTGGACCGGGTACACCTTGTTCACTCTCATAGCCTGCAAATCATCCACGGGATCAATTACACATCCAGTGAGTAGCTGTAGCTACTCCGGGGAGTCATTCCCCGGAGTCCTTATGTTCTTTTTCCCCCAGCGTGTTTCCTTGGATCAGGGAGGCTCCAAAATCATGGTTGCAGCTGTCGCCATGGTCCCGCTACACGTCCTGCGATGCCCTGCGATGCCCTGCTGTGCCCTGCTACATCCTGCTGTGCCTTGTAACGCCGCACAGTGCCCTGCTATGCCATGAACTACTACATACTACTATTTTTTGTGACTGTTATTGCCACTCCTCATTGTAACCCCAACCGGTCGTCAGACACCGCCTACCAAGAGCCTGGGTCTGGGTCTGGGTCTGGGTCTGTCCCAGGTTTCTGCCTAAAAGGAAGTTTTTCCTCGCCACTGTTGCACTGTTGCTTGCTCTGTAGGAAAATACTAGAACTGTTGGGTCCTTGTAAATTCTGGAGTGTGGTCTAGACCTGCTCTATCTGTAAAGTGTCTCGAGATAATGCTTGTTATGAATTGATACTATAAATAAAATTGAATTGAATTGAATTGAGTTTGCCTACCCGAAACAGGGTTTGTTCGTGGAGATGGATCCGTGCGTCCCAACTACAGACTCACAGATTGCATTGGTCTGTGCCGATCTTTTTGTTGCACAGTGAGTAAGATATTTCATCCATGGAAAATACAGAGAATTACTGAAAATATTTTAATTTATTTTCCCTAACTCACATCCCTTGTATGGTATTCGGGTCAAATTGACCCATTTCAAAATTTTACAAGAAGAAAAATGGTCCAAATATCCATTTTTCTACCTGAAAATCAATGGTCTTACCTTATTTTCTGTGATAAACATCTATTCCTGTCTCAATTCGGAAAATTATTCTGGGGATATGACCACTTATGTTTTTCCATAGTGGATTTTTAACATGAATTATAACCTTATGACAAAAAAACAAACCACACTTCCATTTTGAATTGTGTTCTAGTAGTTGTTTGAATTTGAGATAAAGACAATATTTGTTAATAGATTATGAAGTAAAATTTTAGTTCAGAATTGTTTTTAAAACCCCAAATAAGTCACGGGTCAATTTGACCCGAGGGACACGAGAGGGTCCCGAAAGTGAAGACAACACAAGGGTTATTGGTGTGAAAGATGTAAAATATTATCCACATAAATAATCAAACTTTTATGGAATATCAGCAATATAATTATGTATTTTCATATACAACGTCACAAACATATACCAGAAAGTGAAGTGGAAACGTTATTTTATAATGTTTGGTGATTTTCGGCACCTTTCAGTTAGATTTCGCCACGTTACAGAGCCAGAAAAGACTTTGCGTGACGGCCCGCACATTTTCACGTCAAGTTCATTTTTTATACATCACAAAGTGTCCGTGAAAACCAGCGTACGCAAGCTTTTCATGCGTACGCAACGTTATTACACGAGGCGGTTTAGAAGGTTTATGTAAAGAAATAGGCTTGTGTTTCTGTGTGTGTGGTTCGGTAACAACAAATCACAGCAATACAGAGGGTTATGAAAGGATACAGACCAATAGCAAAGGCAAACCTCAGCTAAACAGCCATCTACAAATAGCATGCATAGATTGATATTAATGGCTAACATTAATAACTAGAATACAATGAGCTATCAATGAAAGATAAGCAAACACAAAGGCATTTGTGTAAACTATATAAATGTCATTATAGGAATTATTAACAGTCATTTAAACAGAATAAACAACCATAAACTTTAATCAAATAAAACATAACTTCCCACAATATAGTGGCAAGTGAAAATGCTGCATGGCTAAATTTTGAAAAGTCAATGTCAATCCCTGAATGTGTGTTATGTAATTAAATACATACAAAAATACATTTGAAGTGATATATTACCAAGATATGTATATATAAATATATCCTAGGCACATGTACTGATTATTATATCATGCAACTGCTAAATTCAGGTCAGGTACTGATTGTATCCTATTGGGCATTTGTTTGAAATTGTATCATAATTAGCTTTTGAATTCTGGAGTTATGGTCAGAAAGATGTTTTGTGAGATCACTGTGACCGTATCCTTTAACCACCAAAATCTATTCATTTGATCCTTGAGTCCAATTTCTCTAGAACATCTCCTCAGTGGCTGCCCAAAGGCCCTCGCAGATGGCCGCTATCGTTGGTGCTATGACCAAGTGCTAAAAGCAATCACTGAGAGTGTAGCCGCAGCCATCAGCACAAGCAAACACCACCACGCTCCATAGAAGGCAATCTCCTTTGTCAAAGCCGGAGAGAAAACCAGCCAAGACCAAGCACCCATCAGCAGGTCTCCTCTACACAGCCTGGAACTGGCAGCTGCAGGCTGACCTGGGAAAGCAGCTAAGATTTCCACAACACATCACATCACTCCACCCAGATATGATCACCACCTCCGAGGCTTCAAAACAACTGATCTAACCTGAACTCACAGTGCCCTGGGAAGACAGCATAGACAAAGCCAACGAGAGGAAACGCACAAAAGGACCAGAAGCTGGTGGAGACGTAAAGACAGTGGCTGGAAGACTTTCTCAAGCCTATAGTTGGCTGTAAAGGCTTTGAAGGGTGCTCACTGTGCAAAGTCCTCAACCGGTTGGGCTTCACAGGAGCGGCCAAGAAAAAAGGGTCGTAAGTCCTAGGGTGCTGCCGCAGAGAAAGCCACAAGGATAAGGGCTGATCTGATCTGTGATCTCAAGTCAGTGCCTGATCAACCCTGGCTGGGTCGCATGGGAGAGGGTGTCTCATGTTGGAAGACCTGGAACCCCTGATGACCCCATGTCACATCACTGAGGATGCTTCCCAGTGCACCCAGGGGAGGTTTCTTGCATAGTTTTTAAAATAATAATTGTTGGCATGACTTTTTATACATCATAATGTTACACAGCTTTAATGTGGCCCAGTGAATTGTTAGGATGAACTGTATCTGTGGATGTATCTTATGACTATACCTTACCTACAGGCACGTGAGCCTATCATCAGTGAGGATTTATATTTGCTAACTTATATTGGAATTACGTTAAGACCTTTTAATCTTTGAAAACTTCCAAAAAATTGACAATAATTTGTCATCCATCCCGGTCTTTCCTCTCTGTGTTTTGATTTTTTGGTCCAGGGATGCGTTCTTATGTTTCAGTGTATTATTTGTTAATTGTATAATAATTAAAAATATTTGATCACAAAAAAAGAAAGAAACACAGTAATTTGGAAGCCCCCTGCAGTGACTGTGAGGACCCCTTAGGGGTCCCGAACTCCTGTTGAAGATCTCTGCCTTAGCTAAAATTGATCACATTAAATATACTGAATCTCAAAAAGTATCGAACTAACCCCAAAAATGTAATTTGTGTGCAGTTGTTACGTTGTTAAAATCCCCAGATTCCCACTAAGAAATCCTATCATGCCCTCAGTGTTACCTGAGACCCTGATAATAGAAAATCAGGTTTTCTACTGCAGAAATCTGTAGTTACTATGTAACTCTGTTAGAAAACCAGATGTCTCCTTCACTTGACAACACTAGGGCATCTGAGTTTGTGTGAGTGAGGTTCAGTCATGCCTGTTCTCAGAATGACTTTGATCCAAGATAATTACAATACTTCAACCTGTTTCTCTTTAAAACTGACACAGGTTGGAGGCACTCAGTAACAAACTGCAGATCCACTCCCTTGCTCAAGGGCAAGGCATTCTTTCAGATGTGTTACAGCTAAATATAAAAAAACTCTTTGCATTTTTGTGGCACAGGGGTAGAGATTCAAATCATGCACACCAGTCCCATGCAATGCAAATAAATCTTCAGTATCAGTACATATTTGGGCATGTTGGTACTACACACTGCAGTCTTTTTAAGTCCAGTACACTTAAGGCATTTGGAATGTGGCTGATACCAACACCACCAAAAAAGTGGGGTGAAATGAGAAAAAAAAAAAGAGAAGGCAGGTCGAAATGTTGTGACATGAGTGATTGATCTTCCTTTAGAAACATTGAAGGATATTCCCCTGCCGCAAATTTTTCTTTAATTTCCTTCTTCCTTGTTCCTTTCTTATCTACCAACAAAACGTCTTGCAACTGAGTCAAAGGCGTGTCCTCTTAGGTTTACTAAGAGATGCAGTTTTGAAGTTCTGAGCTTCAACAGGCGGATGATAAAAAGTAGCAGCAGAGGCCAAGATTTTGGTGGTACAAGCTCAAAAACACTAGATCCAAAACGCTCCTGTTCTCCACTACACCCACTTTTTTTCAAACACCATGCACACCTACAGTTTTAAATGCAAGTTTTCAATTAAGAAAACATAACACATACATATATGAGCACCCCTGTCCACATATGTTTGTGTAATTTAGTTTTGAGTCTGTTTTTCATCTAACTAAAATGGTAGGAGTCTCTGTCTGTATTCTGTCCTTTCAACAACTGTTTTGTGTTTCTGATTTTGTGGTCGGATCAATAACAGGTACACGTGTCTCTTTGTGATTACATTGCTTTGACAGACAGCAGTTTGTATTTTTTTTTGACATTTGATGACAGCAGAAGTTGATTTCCCCAGGCACATCTTTAGAAACTTTGGCATTAAATCACCTGTTACGCCTAAAAAGTCTACGTCAATGGAGCACCTAGGGTGACACACCTGCTTCAGCATGCGTACTGTGTAGCTCTCTCTCCCATGTTCATGTCTTCAGCCGTCCTATCTTACAAAGGCCAACAATTTTTTTTTTTTAATGTTACATTTTAGTCTTATTTTTGAAAAACTTGCGATTTGCTGCGATGGGGCGATTTCCCCCCTTTCTGGTCTGCATATCCCTACCTCTGTTGAATTATCAATTATTCTTAATCCCTGGTGGGGACAAATGTACCCCCCCCCCTTTAATGTGATCATCTACTTCACCAATAGCCTAGACCATATAATAACTAGAAAATGCCTTTCCTGCAGAAAAATGCATGGGAATGCTGAATAGCTGAATTTCTAAAGCTAACTTGGTTGAATGGCTTAAATCATTAAAAGTTGTAAGACTAGCTGAAAAGTAGGAATGGTTTTTAAGTTGAATAACACCACTACACCATAAGGAGCTAGAGATAGATTTTAAAAGTTGAATGGTTTTAATAGCTGAAAGTCTGCAGAAGATACGGACAACCCAAAAACATGGAATAATAAAAAAAATCGTAATGGGTTAAATGCCTTTGTCAGGGTTGATGTACCACAGCGGGGGATCAAACCCCAGTCCATATCCACTGGGCCACGCTAGGGGTTACCTGTCTTCATTGGGAATACATTGGTTGAGGTATTAAGCCGTGAGAATCTAACCCGGCTCCCACACGAAGGGCATGTGTCATAACCACCGCACTCCCCCCACCAAGTCATCTGGTCAGTAAGCTATACATTGTAATATACTGTGTATCGTGTGTGTAATGTGTCTTGCAAATATTATGCAAAATCATAATGTAGCAAACACACCGTATAATATTTTCACATTTGCAAAAAGGAGTTGAATTGTTTAATGTTGTTGTCGGTAATGTAAGATGTTCTTATACATTGTACAATAATCCATCCATCCATCCATCTTCATCCGCTTATCCGGTATCGGGTCACTGGGGCAGCAGCTCCAGTAGGGGGACCCCAAACTTCCCTTTCCCGAGCCACATCAACCAGCTACGACTGGGGATCCCGAGGCTCCCAGGCCAGGTTGGAGATATAATCCCACCACCTCCAGTCCTGGGCTCCTCCCCGAGGCCTCCCTCCCAGCTGGGACGTGCCTGACCACCTCCTCTAGGGGAGACCCCCAAGAGGCACCTCAACAGATGCCCGAACCACCTCAACTGGCTCCTTTTGACGCCGGGCGAGCAGCTGCTCTACCTCAGCCTCGGATGACTGAGCTTCACCCATCTCTAAGGGAGACGCCTGCCTATTATTGTACAAGAACTGATTTCCTGTTGGAAAGACAGTAAGTGGAATTATTGGAATTGTTGGTATTTGTAAATTATAGAGTCTGGTCTAGATCTACTTCTTATCTGTAAAGTGTCTTATATACATGACTCTTGTTATGATTTGATACTATAAATAAAATGAATTGAAATCTCTTCCTCAAAGGAAGTTTAGTTTAGAGTTTATTTTCATTCCATAAGACAACTTATCTTTAAGGATGTAAAAAAGACATAGAGACCTTGTTTTTGTTTCTTTTGAGGTTATATATAGAATCCTCATTCCAGACAGATGATTAATGCTTTTTATTATTCTTTTTAACTCAAATTATTGGCCTTGGCTCATTTTCT
>CM049384.1:5026805-5079416 GCA_026937815.1 Etheostoma perlongum | reverse complement strand
CCAGTTTGTGCAAATCTTTTGTTGCTTAACATAATTTATACATTTGTTAAGACACTGCTACTGTGGACTTTTTGTCTGTCAGTCATGTTTGTTTGTTAGCTCCTACAAATAGAGAGTCAAATAACACAAAGCAATATGAATCAAGTTGACAATTTATTAAAAGTTAAATTTAGTACATTGAAACAGCTTTATGTTTATACTGTATGTACAGTTGTGATTTCATGTACGAGGTGCGTTTGTGTTTGGATTCATTAGGTAATGTTAGGTTTGTGTGTGGTTTTATTGGTGAGTCGGAGTCTGCCCATACAGAGTTTATTGTTCCCACCAAGTTTCAAATGCCAGAGATGTCAATGCTTAAAATACAAATGGTTTTCACACAAAATTATCAAAGATTACTTAAAGCTGTAGTGCGTAGTTTCTGTCTCTCCCATGAGGAATTCTACAGTAATGACAACAACACTGTCGGCGCGTCCACATGATACAAGCCTTCCGTGATCGCGCCCCCGGCCCTCCTCTACGCAGTTGCTAGTAGCTAAGGAGGACATGGAGGATTAAAAAACATGATGGACTGAATTTCTGCTCGGGAAAGTCACCAGACGCCACAATCTTCTGAGCATAGTCATACTGAGAAATCCAGAGAGAGTGTGGAGCAGATAGTCTTAATTAGCTTTGTAGCAACTCATTTGGGAATGGCTTGAATGTAACGGACGTTCATTAATATCATAAAGTTACGCACTAAAGCTTTAAATATAATTCCTAAATTTACATATGTCAAGAATACTCAAACATTTGAAACCCTCTGACAACATCAACAAAATGAAATAAGCATTTTTTGGACAAAATCCTTAGAAAATTAAAAGTACAAATTAAAGTAAAGAGTTTATGAAGAAAAACATTTTTTGCATTTATTGACTACTCAGCAGAGATTATCTTAAATGTAAAGTTGTTTTTGATTCTGTGTGCAGAAAAAAAATACATTGTTCAGTGATTTAAACAACTGTAGAAACTGACATTATTACATTCATGTTTTCTTACAGCGACTCACTCTATGAAGTTTTTCTACACTGGGTCTTCTGGAGTCCCAAACTTCCCAGAGTTTGTGGCTGTTGGGTTGGTTGATGACGTTGAGATAAATCACTATGACAGTAAGACCAAGAGAGCAGAACCCAAACAGGACTGGATGAGCAGAGTCACAGAAGACAATCCTCAGTACTGGGAGAGGGAGACTGAGGTCTTTGTGAGTGACCAACAGTTCTTCAAAGCCTACATTGAAATTATAAAGCAGCGCTTCAACCAAACTGGAGGTTTGTTTATGTTTCACTATACTGATAAAATGTATATTTTCATTTTGTATGTTAGTAAACAGAAGTTAACACACACACACAAACACACAGGAGAGTTTGCGTTGTCCAGTAATTAGGCCTACCGGTCATTGACTGCAAAAGAATCACGAGGACGGAAAATTCTAATTGTCTCCAGTCAGAATTCGCTCTGCACAATTTGAATGGTTTAAATAGGCTACAATGATTTTCATGTATTTCGTTCTATTAAATAAATGAAAGAAAAGAAAGAAAACGGATGTAGACTGTAGCATATATGGTAAAGGAAAAAACCGACTGTACATGTCACACTTTCACACTGATTGAATGCAGTAGACTGCTGTAGGTTTACAAACTACAAACAGCGTCAACCAAGCGGGAAAGTCAAAGCCCAACACATTCTCACTCCCATGTCATAAAATACGGTTACTTGGTCAGGTGCCTTTGCCGTTTTTCTGGTCGGTTCTGGTCATATTACACAGGCTTGATTGTCTCCTTTAGCGTCATATAACACGCGCTTGGTTGGGACTATGGGTCCCTTCTGACGCTGTTAAGTTAAGGAAAAGCTTGTGGGTGGGCTTACGGTTCTGTGACACACGGGAATTGGACGGTTGGGTTAAGGGAAAGTCGTGGGTGGGCTTACAGTTCTGGGACTCTCAGGAACGGGATGATTGGGTTTAGGGTAAGGTCATGGGTGGGCTTACAGTTCTGGGACTCTCAGGAACGGGATGATTGGGTTTAGGGTAAGGTCGTGGGTGGGCTTACGGTCCCGTGACACGCGGGGCCGGTTAAGGACACACGCAGTACACAAACCCCTCTCTCCTGGGTGAAAGTCCTGGAAGTCTGGGAGGAACAATGGCTTTACTCAGGGGTCGACCAATATAAGACTATTGAGTCTTATAGAGCACAATAAATGCAGCGATCACATTTCGGCAGCCAACATTAAACCGCTGCAAACGGCTGTGAAAGACCAATGTGACAAAGCCGTCGACGCATTAAAAAGGAAGCTACTGTATGTTCTCAGATGAAAGTTGGTTTTCACATGGCAAGAAATGACATTCCATGTATTCCACTAGGCTTATACGGGGATGACAGAGCTACTGAGAGCCGTCCAGGCCCCAGATTTTGCCACATCTGCGGGACTTTATCGGCACAGTGAGTCCATCTGTGAAATGTAAACGGCTCTAGAGGACGTTGTGTTGAAGCAGTTGGATGACAAGATTAGAGAGAATGATTTCATTGGAATCACCATTGAGACCGTCAATATAACTGTGGATAAAAAGCTAATTGTTTATGTAAAATTGCAATCTTAAGATAAATATAAGTGGAAGAATGCAGAGCAGTGTGATGTTCACAGGACAGAACGCCACTTCATCTTGTGGCTTTTTTAATGGCTTCCTGAGTAAGCCATAGCGAGAGTGCAGTTCAGCGGAGTCAGGAGTGGGGGCGTTTTGATCACAAGGGTATGACCAGTCGGTAAAGTGTTTTTTGGTTGAGGTTCAGCCAAGGTGAACACATAGTGTCTTATCAGTCATTCTCCTCATCAGCTTTTGTCATCACAAAAGAGGAATGAAGAACAACAGAGTTTGAGAAGGTATTCAACCTGCCAAGAGAAGTTGACTAACGATGCAGTCCTGTATTTTTGGGGTTTAGTCTCTAGGGGTTTATGGTGAGGGGAGGCAGTCGAGAGAGAGAGAGAGAGAGAGAGAGAGAGAGAGAGAGAGAGAGAGAGAGATAAGACCCGCCTCTGATATCAACAGAGAGGCACAGCATTTACCTTGAAGTGCAAAGAAGTTTAATGACACAGATCGACGTTCTTTGGGCTATAATGTAACGCGTTACTGTTGATAACTCAGCAATCACATTACAGTTACTTATTTATCATCTTATCTTATCTATACTTAATTATCGCGCTACTTTCGTTACTGCTTCTTTAAATATCTTCATAATGTGAGGGTAAAGATGTGATCTGGGATGTTAAAGATGTGATCAACTGATAATAGATGACTCTCTCTCTCTCTTTCTCTCTCTGTCTCTCTCAGGTGTCCACATTCTCCAGAGGATGTACGGCTGTGAGTGGGATGATGAGACTGGAGAGGTTAATGGTTATGAACAGTTTGGTTATGATGGAGAAGACTTCATATCATTGGACCTGAAGACAGAGACGTGGATCGCTCAGAAACAACAGGCTGTCATCACCAAACACAACTGGGACAATAACAAAGCTTTGATAGCTCAGAAAAAACACTACTACACCCAGATTTGTCCTGAGTGGCTGAACAAGTTTCTGAACTATGGGAGGAGCTCTCTGCTAAGAACAGGTAGAATCACATGACCTGATGTCATAAATAGATTTTTATTGATCCCAAAATGGGAAATTACAGTGTTACAGCAGCAAAATATCAGACACACAGCACACATACAGAATATACATGAAATAATAGGATACAATATACATGAAATAGTAAAGTACTGTAACGTGAACACATAGTGGCAACAATAAAATTCAGCGACAGTTGTTCAGTCGCCAAAAGGTGAGCCAGGTACAGGCACCGTCCGATGACTTTCGGGGGCCGTAGTAGTGGAGTTTAGCCAGAAAAAGTGAGCGTCAAGCAGCAAGGACAGTTACATTATGCACCAAAACGACAAGTTAAGTTTTGGAATAACATCATGGTTTGGATTAAAACACTCCCGAGGAATGAACGAGCAAGTACCATCTGCTGTCTTCATGAATCGTACCCTGGACACAACAATGTTAATATTTCTTTGTTTCTAACCAACAGTAACATTACAATAAAAATCTGAACCATTTCTTTCTTTTTCACACTTACTGTCCTCCCTTTTTTATCTATGTCACCTTCATTCTTTTCTCGGTTACACTTCGATGCCGGCTATATTGACAGTCATAGAAGCCTGTGCCCATGTGGAGCTATGTTCCCAACTAACAGACACAATTAGATCCTGAGACTTTGATCCTTTTGGGATGACTCCCGCAAGGAAATTGACATTTCCAGCATCCGTTTTTAGCAAAAAGAATACAGTATAGAGAGAAAAAGAGGAAGACAGTATAAAGATAACAGTAATAATAATAATAATAACAATAAAAACAATAAAATAAACGATAGGAACAGCTAAAAACACAACAACCTCACCCTAAACTGGGCAGTTGATAACAACACACAGGCAATACAGAACAGAAATTCTGTCATGGAACGGAAATTTCAAAAGGAGAAAATACTGGCATTGTTGTTAGAAAAGATAGTATTTCAACTTAGCATGTTTCCTTAATATCTGATATCTATATAATATCTAAATGCATTAAATCAACAGAAAAGATTAATATGCAGTAAATAATAACAATAAAGTCTTTGTCTTCACTGTGCAGAGGTTCCCTCAGTGTCTCTCCTCCAGAAGTCTCCGTCCTCTCCAGTCAGCTGCCACGCTACAGGTTTCTACCCTGACAGAGCCATGATGTTCTGGAGGAAAGATGGAGAGGAGCTTCATGAGGACGTGGACCTCGGAGAGATCCTCCCCAACCACGATGGATCCTTCCAGATGAGTGTAGACCTGGACCTTTCATCAGTCCCAGCTGAAGACTGGAGCAGGTACGACTGTGTGTTTCATCTCTCTGGTGTGGAGGACGACATCGTCACCAAACTGGACAAAGCCAAGATCAGGACCAACAGAGGTGAGACTGGAATCAGGTGGACATGGCAAACACTAGTTGGGATGAAATGCTTTCGTCACGATTCTTTTACGATACATGGGTGGCGATTCAGTTTATATCGTGATTCTAGAAGTATTGCGATTTGATAGTATTGAGTATTGCGATTTTTCTTTTTAAATTCTTCAACAAAAACAAAAATTAAATAATACACTTCTAGAGTCAATACAATATATTATCTGACATTTCTAAAAACGTATTGTTTTCTCTGTAAAAATAATGCACACCAGTCAGTCTGACATTTAATTAATTCGTAAAGAAGTACATAACATTTATTTTCTGCCATTTTTTGCTTTTAGTCTGTTTTGCTGTACCTGGATATGATGTAGTGGCCGTCTGCGAGGCCATATAAATAGACAATATGAAGGTGAATCAGTGATAAAATAAATAAATAAAATTGATTCTGCAGAAAATATTACATTTTAAAAATCGTCACAAAACCAATCATGATACATAGGAACTCATAGTGTACCTTCATGGTCTGCTGCTCTCGTCCACCACGCTGTTTTACACAGCTACAGCATGCCATACTCTGCAAATAGTGATGCTAGAACCTTTCTTGTTCGTTTGGCAAAGCTCAAATGAATGTTTTTAAGTAAATTTTTAGCAAGGAAGAGGAAAGCCATGCATGAGAAATGTACAGCGGTCAGGTTGGTCCTGGTGGAGATTTTATGTAAACTAACTAACACTTCCTTCAGTAGTGGTAAAGAAACATCTTGGTCAGCCTTAGTTACACCTAGAGCTACGGTCTCCTATAAACCTCATGTCCTAAACCAGAGAATTAATGTTTCGATCCTCAGCCAGTCGACAGGAACCCAGGGAGAGGATTCGGAGCTGTTCCAATCCCAGCCGGCCTCTGATGTCGACGCCTCGGGCAAGAAACGTTACGTGGGTAAGTTGAACTAAAAGGGTTAGATCAGGATGTTCCAAATGTAAGATATGTCCTGATTGTTGAACTGCCAATAATAATGTGGCTTTGGTCCGCAATCATACTAATTTACTTTGAATTTAATTTCAATTTTAGCTAATTATCTAAATTGTTCAGCCAGACCTTTTAGCTAAGTATTTATATTGTTTACGCATAACTTTTTGCGAATCATTTGAACAGTTTATGCATAACTTTTAGCTAACTTTAGCTTTCAGCCGTGTTTTCAGTACTTTCAACTAACTATTTCAGCCGCTTTTGCAATTCTTTTAACTATTTCTACCGTTTAATAGGGGTGGGGGTGGGGGGTCAATATAAGCATTTGATGATGAAATCAAACTTCATGACAAATTGTTTCCCTTTACTTGAGGTCAAGGAAAAATATTCATGACACAATTCTAATGCTTTATAATGTAGAAAACAACCTCTTAATGGCAGTTTAATGTAATGTTAACACATAAAGCTAAATCATTTATTAAAATTTGATAATCAGGCTTGATTGTTGTCTTTGTTAATGTCAAGTTGTTATGACATAGACATCTCGGACAATAACTTAATTAAATTAAAAGTGTCATAATTTAGCAAATGACAGTTAATGACAGTCGTGAACTCTCAAAATGACTCCTTCATGTTCATGACAGGTGTCACCTCATAATAATGATGGCGTCATGTCAGTCTTATGCACACGCCTTCAAATAAAGTGTTACCCATTTATCTTTTTAGATGAAACAGAAGTTTCTTTTTGGAACATCATTTGAAATTGGGGAAAAAACGTAACAAATAGCAATATATCACAGAATATTGCAACATGTTTAAAATCACAATAATATTGTATTGTGACATAAGTATCACGATATATTGTATATATCCATATATATATATATATGTATAGATATTGTATTGTGAGGCCTGTGGTTATTCCCACTCCTACCGTTTAATTACTTTTAGCTAATAATTTTAGTTATCTTATGCATATCTAGTTTTCAAGCACTCTTACATATATTATGTAGAGAAGTAACAATTCCAAATTTTGCTGGACAATTAATTGTCTCTTTTTGTGAAATAATATTATATATAATAGATATAATACTATTACTTTTTCAAACAAATTAAAGTTGAAATCGTTCTGGGACTCAGGTTCACTGCCTACAAAATAAACCAATATCAGCGATTATGTGAAAAACATTGCAGTTAGACAATTATTTAATAATAGTCCCAGGCCTAGCAACATGTAGGCCTAGCCTAAAGTATTTTTAATTAAATCATAATTTATATTTTTTCAAATTAGTTGAGCTTCTTCACAATCTTTGTTGAAATGTATAGAATTTATTGAAAAAGTTTCTGGTACTAGATATAAAAATATAAAATCCTCTATTCCAGACTCAAGCAACACAAAACAAATTACATACATACATACATACATACATACATACATACATACATACATATGTTTTCATAAAACACATTAATTTCATGATTAAAATGTTCTAAAAATTCATAAGTTCCATAAATTAGTGACAAGCTTTATAACTATACGTTACACCTTTTGACGGGCAAAATGCATCCAACCTATTCTTTGCAACCCTGCCCCCTGGATGGGCGTCACTGGTTGAGAAGCTGAAAACCTTTCCAGATTGCTGAACCCTGAACCCTGAACCCTGAACCCTGAACCCTGAACCCTGAACCCTGAACCCTGACAGTGTTTGATCTTTCCGATCCCTCCCTCTTCCTCTCTAAGCGCCTCACGTCATCTACCAAATGGGGAAGAAAGCGAACGAGCCCTGCTCCATCACCTCTTCTCTCAACTACTTCCCCAAAGAAGAACCTGGCGAGGTAAACGTGACGGCTCCGCCCAAGTCTCCGCCCTCCAACCTCACCGTGGTGATGGTGGAGGGATGCCAAATCTTCGTCATCCTGGACTGGGAAAGACGGACAACGACACTACCGGTACCAAGACGATTTAAGATCACAGGAAGGGTTTTTCTCTTAACCCGGACTCTATGTTCTGTGTTTTCTAAGCGACTGATGATAAAAACTCTCTGAAATTGTTCCAGTATTAAGCGAGTCGAAACAAGCTGCAATGTAACGTTAAACCTCAATTTGCGTCCACTAAGTGTCTGACAACATAATGGAAGAAACACTTGTTTACCCTTATTATGACGTTTTTAAAACATTCATTTTCTAAAGTTGTGTTGGTTTTTTAAGTTCTGGGCTTTTTTTAGACATTTTTTACACTTTTACGATGTTTTTGTGGTGCTTTCTTCATGATTTTTGGCACATTTCTGTGTATTTGTTGCTTTATATAAATATATATATTTATATAAATATATATATTTATATAAAAGCTGTCACTTTTTTTAAGTTTTGGCGCTTTTTTACAGAAAGCTTTTTTCCATAAAGTTGCCTTTTACTGTTATGCTTTTGAGATGGTGTTTTCATCATCTTTTGTTGTGTTATATACTTTTTTGTGCATGTAATAGATTTATAAAGTACAAAAAAACACAATTCACTCCAAATAGAACCCCAAATTGTTTGTGTTTTCTTTCTATCCTACAGAAAAAGCACTTTTTCTCAAACTGCTTGCCCACATTTCTGGAGCACATTCCTCAATCAATGACGTAGACCAGGGGTCTTCAACGTTTTCCAGGCCAAGGACCCCCAAATCAATGAAATCAAAAGCCGTCTTTGTTCGTCTTTCCACAGCTCCAACAATCACCACTCTGGTTTGTTTGAAATAAACCCTTAATTCTCTCATTTACATGTAAATGTACCGACTCTATACAGGCTAACAGTATTGTTTATTTACATGGAGTCTGGTGGGTTTGGTGATGGTGATTTCAGGGTTTCATGTTACCTAAATGGTCTATCTCTGTAGGGATCCTTTCCATGTTGTTGTCACTGAGCCTGTCAGTGGCTGAAACCTTTAGTGGACGCAAACTGACTGTTCTTAGTCAATACTGGACAAAAAAAACAGAGTCCAGGTTGAAAAAAACCCAGTTACCTTTAACTAGCGAGCTCTTTAGGTGTAAGGTTAGCCTCTGATGGTTGTGATTATCCTCTCCTCAGATTATGAAGTCATCTCCACCATCGGCGAGCAGGTTTCCATCCTGACCACCAACCAGACTCACACCCCTGTGGAGAACCTCAAACCTGAGACTAGGTATGCTTCATTTAGTTTACCAAAAAAACATTAAACCCAGATTTAAAAAAAAAAGATAATTAAAATACATTACAATTATTACAAGTAAAAATAAGTATTGATAAACCCAAATTATAAAATGAAAAATAATTAAAAATACATTACAATTATTACAAATAAACAATATATATATTGAAAAACCCAAATTATAAAATAATATTTATTACAAGTACATTTTTTAAATGAATTAAAATGATTAGAAATGATAAATTAAAATGATTTTTTTAATGTAAAAAATAGGATTATTCTGAGCCTGTTGGTTTTGTTTCACACATGGAAAATAGGCAAAAGCAACAAAAATCTCATAAAAAAACATTTAAAAGGGACAACAATCTCAAATTAAGCTACATGAATGTCATAAAAGCGACAAAGAGCTCAAAAAAGTGACACGAAGACCAGACTTAGACCAGAGCCCAGTGAAACTAGTGAGACCCAAACCAAAGGTTTCTGAAGGATCGGGTTTCCATGAAAGGCTTTCTGAGATTCATTTGTTGAGTTTAAGTCTTTTAAAGGTTTTATTTGCACATTGGGCTTCTTTCCACTTAAGAACAGTTTAGAAAGTTTATAAAAAAAAGCAGATTTCAGAGTCCTCCATCCTCAGAAATGTTTCTGTACTCTGACCAAACTTCACCAGTTTTTCCTGCCAAGTCAATTATTTTAAATAAATGTAATGATTTAACCGAAATAAACAAATATAAAATAAAAAATAAATTCCACTTATGCAAGTAAATCAAAAATAATAAAAAAGTTAATTGAAATGATTAAACCAAAATAAAAAATATATTAAAAATGTAAACAATAGACAAAAAATTAAATTACATTTAAATTAAAAAAATTAAGTGTTTTAGATGATTTAAAGGACATTAAACATACATAATAAATAAAAAAAGCAGGAACTCTAAGCCGAGGAGCTGGAGAGGATTATCCTGCTGATATTTCATCTTTCTGTAAACTTATCTTCAGTAAATTGAGCTATTAATCTAGCTATCTCTTTCTTTTCTCTGTTTCTCTGTGTTTTTTGACAGTTATGAGTTTAAAGTGAAGCCGAAGAATGTGCTGGGTGCAGGTCCTCCCAGCGAGCCGGTCTCCTTCAACACAGAGTCTGGTACACTCACAATTTAACTACATTTCTACATTTTTTAAACCTAAAGTTAACTCAGCAGCTACAGAATGGCTTTAAAATAAGTAAAGACGTTAAAACGCTGTCCTCTTTGTTCCCTCCATCAGCCGACCCTCGAGTGAGCGACAACGTTTCAGGTACGATCAAGGACCGAGGTTTGGGTTCAACATTGTAACATTTCCTTCATTCTAGTGATTTCTTTTATTCAACAATGCATGGTGCAGATGTCTTTATTTACGGAAATGAAATTATTATTCTCCTATATTGTTCAAAACTGCATATTCAAAACACTACACATGCTTCGAGATGATATTTTTTAGGGAGCACGTACATCTCAACAACAAATCAAATTGGAGAATGAGACCTTAAAGCTCCAACGTTTTAAATCTACATAAGTCTATCTTTATTTCCGCAACTTTTGGGGAGTGTGTTGTCTTTCATATTTCTTTGAGGACAAATATACCTCTTCTAAATATTGAGGGGGTGGGGGGGGGGGCATATCCTCTGCTTCCTCTCCGAAATCAACGCATATGGATACTGTTAAAAAAAACATCCAAAGTGTCTTTAAACTTTATTTACGGACCAATGAAACTTTCCGCTGATGAATGTGTGTCTAATGTGAGCAGGAAAAGACGCCATCTGGACTCTGTTCCCCTTCGAGACGGACTCGCACTCGGACTGTCACGGGAAGAAGTACGTGAAGAGAACCTGGTACAGGAAGTTTGTCGGCGTCCAGCTCTGCAACTCGCTACGCTACAAGATCTACCTCAGCGACTCGCTCAATGGTGAGTGCCGTTATTCTCTCTTCATTTTGTATAAGACAGGGAGCGATTGTCGGCCCTCGTAATTTATTTTCAATGAGACGATCGTGCGGGTAGGTGGGCGGGGCAATCTGACAGGCGACGCGACAAGCGGACGCCATCCAGTCGCGACATCCATGTTGTCGCGTCTGTGTTCATCACAAGCCCCCCCATTTCAAAAGTTATCTGAACTTATGCCACCTGTGGGTACACGATCCGTCCTGCCAGCACAATCCGTTCTGTGCATGTGCAAGATGTTCGCGCATGCGTATATGATATCATGATGAACGCCAGCGTATTTACGACACTACACGATCTGTTCACACATAGACAGTTAAAGAAAGTCTGTTAGCCTCCACCGGAAAGCTAACGTTAGTTAGCTAACAGCTAATTCGGCTAACCGCTAGCTGAGACTGAGACAGCATATAAAATGAATGAATGAATGAATGAAGTTAACCGTTTAAATATGTAACAGCTGTTACGTCAGTTCTACTTTACTTGTGCTCATTTAAAATACAATCACTCAGTACGTGTCTTTATTATTACTATAAAGGTTTAATTTAGCTGTAGCTGCTTTCCCCACTGTTTAGTTTGAGTAACGATATTCTAGGCTGAATCAAGCTGTCAGCTAGCAGTTAGCCGAATTAGCTGTTAGCTAAACTAACGTCGTTAGCTTTCCGGTGGAGGCTAACAGCAGACCGCTACTGTGGAACCGATCGTGCAGTGCCGTAAATCCCTGGTAAATCATGATTATCATCTGCGCGTGCGCTTACATTTTGCACATGCGCAGAACGGATCGTGCAGGCAGGACGGATCGTGTACCGACAAGGGGTCTTGCGTGTCAGATGACCCAAGACCTGATTTATCGGGTAACGTCACGTACAGTTTAACCCTTGTGTTGTCTTCCCGTCAAAATAGAAAATCAACAATTTTGTTGATGCTTTTTATCGATGCGATTTATCAACTTTTTTTCTTACATTTTCTCCCATTTTCAACACTTTTGATGCTTTTTTTTCAATGTCACTTTTTTGACCTTTTCAACTATTTGTAACACTAACTTATTAACTTTGGAATTTGTGGTCAATGAACCTCATTTATAGGAAATTATACCTAATGTTTTTAGTTAGAAAAGCAGAAATTAGGACTTACTTAAACTAAAATTAAAGGAAAGTATATTGATGGATAATCACAGACTGGAATATGTCAACTTTTACTCAATACTATTTCAAAAACACTTCAATGTTTTTTCAAATGCTATAAAATTGAATAAGACACCCCAAAATTCATGAAAGTAGAGATTTGTACTTGCCAAAGAGCGTTGTGTGGAATCAGTCATGTTATTTTGGGTAGTTAAAAAGAACATTGATATAGGAAAATGGGTCACTTTGACCCAAGGACAACATGAGGGTTAAACTTAAATTAGAATTACAGCTATGCTAATTTATCTGACTTTAGCTATCAATAATAACGCGTATTGTATCTGAAGCTTAACTGAGCCTTTCTGGTTGTGTGACCCTGCAGGTAAATTCTACAACATCGGGGATCAGACTGGCTTCGGCGAGGATCACTGTCAGTTCGTCGATTCCTTCCTGGATGGAAGAACAGGACAGCAGCTCCAAGCAGACCAGCTCCCCCAGACCCGTAAAACCTTTGATTTATTTAGGCCGATACTGTCCAAAAAAATAAAAATAATTATAAATAATTAAAAGTAAATTACGTTTATTTCAAATTAATCAGAATCTGATTCAGAAAGGAGTTAATTGCCACAGTAAGTGACACGTACATGGAATTTGCCTTGGTGATGGGTGCATACATACACAAACAAACAAACATGTTGAACATTAATAAGGGATAAACAATAAATACAGAAACAAAACAAATATATACAACAGTTGTTTAGTGTTGGAGCCAAATATGTTGTTTCGAGTGTTCCCACGTTGGGTGTTGTTTCTTGTATGTACATTAGGTGTCGCTGTGGTGTTACCTGGGGCAAGGTTATAAAGGTAAGCTCCAAATTGATGTCGGCAGGTATTTGTCCCAGAAGGGCAAATGGTTTTTGACCGCTGTCGCTGTGATGCTGGAGCAAAATGTTTATGGATTTAACACTGAAAACTGAAAGAAGGGACGTTGTCATGCTGCACAGTAAACCAAATAAACAGTTATTCTGCAACGCAACATTGTCACTCTGGGTTGAACTACCTCAGTAGCTAACAGTATAAGACTCAGCTCCTTTAACATTTAGTGTAAGAAAAAAGAGACTGAATGGTTTGAGTGCCGAATGAAAAAATATAAACAGTGGTAGTGTGCAATGGGCTGATGTAGTGTCCAGGATGGAGGTTAGTGTAAGTGAGGGACTAGGGATGGGGGGTCAGTGGGGGTCCGGGGCCTTGTTGATGAGGCTGACTGCATGAGGTTCAGTTTGTTCCTCTGTTTTGTTGAAATGATTAAGCAAAAAAACAAATAATAAACAAATTGCACTTATTACAAATGAATATAAAAATGTAATGATTAAACAGAAAATGATAAATGAAATAAATTATAAATAAATTAAAAAATTATAAAAGTAAATGTGCAAATTGAAATAAAAGATAAAATAAGATATAAAATAATTAATAATAACTTAGTTATTAAAAGAATCCAATCAAAATAATTACAAATGCATTAAATGTTAGAAAAAGAAAATGTACATTTTACAATTGTACATTTAGTTCCTGGTTTTTGTTGCAGGTTTCTACAGAGCCGTGCGTCAGGAGCCCGTCCACTTCGGACAGATCGGAGGACACTCCCACGTCAGCTACGTCTCGTGTATGAGAGTGAGGGGACGCCCATTCCTGGGAAATGGTGAGCAAACTTCACGTCTGTTCTCAGAGAAACTCCAGGACACAAACTGCCGTCGGCCAGGCAACGACAGCAGGAGACGCCGTCACGTTACCCAGAGCTGTAAAACACGTACAGGACGTACTCTTCAGGGAATACTCAACAATAGAGAATCTTTAAATATAGCAAGCATGCCTCGTCTTCACTAAAACTAAAAGAGGAGGAGATGTGACTTTGGATACCTTTTTTGTAGCTTTTGAGCTTATTTTTAGCATTTTTCCATTACATGGTACCACCTCGACTCTACTCGCCTTTTTTGTTTTTCCATTATTAAAAAAAAAGTCCCTGGTACCTGCTAACAGGTACTTTTTTAGTACAACGCGTATGCTCTGATTTGAAGTCGGCTCATGCTAACTGCATGAGCCGACTGATTAGCGGTGCTAGCGGTGGGGCTATGCATGGTTGTTAGCTGCTGCTGCGACAGCTCATGTGTCCGTGCAATATCCATAGCCTTCTCTAAGGTTAAAGGTGCTCTAGGAGATGTTGGGTGACGTTACTTTTTGTTGACAATCAAAGTATTTTCAAACTAAACAAGACTAGCTCGCCCTTCCCTCCTCCTCATCCTGTCCCCTCCCCCTTCCTTCTGTGCTTCCGCACACTAGCCCCCCTGGTAGGGAAATCACAATCTGAAATTTCATTAGCAGTCTTAGTTCTGTTCCCCCCCTGAGAGAGAAAACATCAGTTCAGGGATGAATTCAAGAAAACACGTTTTTTTTCTTAATGAGAAAACAATGTACAGTTATTTGAGGAAACAAGGTCAAAAACAGGTCAGGAAACTCTTTTAAATGTAGTGAGACTTTCTGTTATAACATTCAGAAGATATGGTTTAATCCTTGGGTTGTCATCACCGTCCATGAACTTGTCCTTCCAGTTTAAAATTTAAAAAGGTTTTTTGTGTGAAAATCTTCCGACTTTTGGGGGCTTTTTTAAGCTTTTGGCACTGTTTTAAATGTTTTTGTCCTTCTTTTCAACACTTTTTTTTAAAGACATGGTCAATTTAGCTAATAAAAGGGCATTATACCTATTTTTTTGAGTTTGAAAAAACCATATGAATTATTTTGTCTAATAGAATAGTTAAGATTAGAGGATGTTGAGTGAATCAGACTGCTTTATGTCAAAGTTTGGTCAGGATGCTGCTTTGAAACCATTTAAACATAAAACAACCAAAATTCAGTGGAAGTAAACATTAAGCTTACCTGCGAAGAACATGCATGGATGTATATGTTGTATGGCTTCCATACAACATACAGTACATGCATGCATCCATGTTGTTTTTAGGCAATTTGGTTGTTAAGAAACCCATATTTCTGATATAAAATAACTTTGAAAACGGGTCAAAATTGACCTGAGGACAACATAAGGGTTAATCAGAAATATTTGACACAAGGAGAGCTTCTAAAGGTGTTGGATATTCATTTCATAAGTTGTGTTTTAATGTTACCTTTAAACATTTAACCTCCACAAAGCCTCTGACACCATGGTGGAGTTCTCCTGATGTGTCTCTGCGTTCTGTCCTGGCGTCAACACTAATACGCCCTCTGTAATGGTGGAGAGATCATCTGCATAACAAGGTTTTATTCACAAGAAGCTGCTTTTATGTGATGAACTGGATTTTGTTCTTCATTTAAAAATGACACCAGTCAGACATCATGTGTAAATAAAATATAAAGATGAAAAGAATTGTCTAATACGGAGTTGTAATTTGTTTATTTGAATTTATGGCTGATTTTTCTTTAGACCTTTTTCTTTGAGATGTGTGTGTGTGTGTGTGTGTGTGTGTGTGTGTATGTGTGTGTGTGTGTGTGTGTGTGTGTGTGTGTGTGTGTGTGTGTGTGTGTGTTTGTGTGTGTGTTCGTGTGTGTGTGTTCGTTCTGGAGAAAAAAATACATATTTTATTTGTAGTTTCATAATGGTTTGATAACTGAAGGTATTATAAGGTTCCAAGCTGCAGTGAGGCTGTTCATTGACAATAAATACATTCTACATGGATATGATATTATTAGTCTTAATTTCAGAAGAGATACAAGAATCCTCCACAGGGGGGAGCTGCCATTCTGCCGACTGCTCTGGAGACAAACTCAGGTAAACAATGTAAATATTGTCTGGATAAAAGATGTGACACATTGATCTGTTTGGGTAATAATCATGAATAATAACGACTCAGAGGAGGAAGGGGGAACAAAAGATCTGAGTTTTCTTATTCAACATTAACTCTAGAAATATTAATATGAGTAATATTGACTATTTTAATAAGTGCTTCACCAACAATAAGAAACAGAAACAGAGTATGAAATGAAAAGCAGCATCAGGTGTTCAAACATCAACAGAGGTGTTCCATTTCTCTTGTTGAAGCAGTTTTCAGCGTCCACAGCTCCCAATCAGTTCAGGAGCCTTCAGCACATTTACTCACTGCAACATCAAGGAAAGCACTCGTGGATCTGTTGGTTGTTGTCCATGTTTTTGATCAGGACTGTTTTCAATCAGCCGCACAGAACAAAAGAAGAAGAAGACACTACTGCCCCCCCACAAACTGCAGAGTATCTGATCTGTAGCTGACGGTGACCTCTGACCTCCCAGAAGATTTAATACATGTCTGCACATTAGATTACATTTCTTTATATTACATTACATTACACCAGTCTACGGATCATTCTGGAAGATCTGAGCAGCAGAAGGTAGAATATTACTTATGGTTATGGTTATGTGTGAACAGAGAAACCAGAATAAAGGCCCACACGTCTCCCCGTCCTCTCACACAGGCCCACATTATCTTTAATATTAGATTAGTTTATTAGATTATAAAAGGGAGACACCCCAGGTGGATAGGGAACAAATAATGAACTAAGAGATGTCAACAAGAAACCTCCCCACTTAATTACTTATATTGACACATATGTTTTTGTAATTCAAGTTTTCTGAAATGTTATGTTTGAATATGCAAATGAGGCATTATCTAATGCTAACTGTAGGTGAATTTAGGTGAAATTTGCGTGTGCAAATAGACAAAGTGTAGTAAAATAAACACCTAAATGTGTATTTTGTATGTTTTTTCCCAATAGTCTGAAAGAAGACATGCTGTGGAAGCAAAATAACCCAAAACTAAAAATTGAAAAATGTATGCTTTTTCCTGGGGTGTCTCCCCTTAAGACGACACTGTGTGAATTAAGTTGACATATTTTCTCTTTTTCACTATTTATGTTATGTAAGCTACGCTGTGTATCTATGTGGATCGTAATAAACTAAATTAAAAATAAGAATAAAGTCCGTATCTTGTTCGGACACCATCCTCACACACAGGCTGAAATAACATCATGTTACTTTCTCTTTCGTTCATAACCTGTGTGGGTCTGTTTCACCTGGTAACACGTGACGTCGGCGCTCAGTCTAAATTCCCATTGGCTCAGAGGAAGGTTGATGACAGCGCTCCTTCTGGTTTTCTCCTCAGTTGACCCTATTGCTCGAGCTGAGAGGACGGAGTCTGTTCCTCTGGATCTCAGACATAGAAGTTGGTAAGAAGTTCCTCAGAGCTTCAGAAGAGACAGCTCACAATGAAGACCTGGCTTGGTCTGCTCCTCCTCGGCCTCGTGCTACAAGACGCGGCGGCAGGTCAGTTAAGACTTTTTTATTCTTATGTATTAGTAGAATGCAAAAGAAACAAAATGCGTCTTGTCTTTATGAAGTGTATTATTGCGTTTAAGCTTCTATCTTTGATAGCGTTAAAGAATATGTCAAAAATAGCAAAGTCATAAGTTGAAGTTAACGTTAGCAGCCTAAAATCATGTCTTTTTGGTTGATATCTCCATTTTTTTAAAGATAGCACTCTTTGATGTTTTTGCTGTAGAAGGACAGCCTTTAGGGACATTGTGAAAAGGACAGAAGTGTGTTTTTGAGCCATTATTTTATAATATCCGGAGCATTAAGACCGAAACTGTCTGATCGATCATAACGTTAAAATGGCAACATGACTACGCAGAACACACACACACACACACACACACACACACACACATATATATACGCACACACACACACACACACACACAGACACACACACACACACACACGCGCAAACACACACAGACGCACACACACACATAGACACACACATATATATACGCACACACACTCACGCACACACACACACACACGCACGCGTCAAATAAGAAGTTAAAACAGAGTTTCTGCTCCAAAACTGTATTTAGGGCACGTGCCAATTTCCATCTTAAAGTTGTTTTGAACTGTTTTATGTAAAAAGTGTTTTCGTTAATATAGTTAATGTCATAATTATATTATTTCAGAAATTAGACTACTTCTTTATATTGAACCTAATAATAATATTATTAATATATATTAAATATATTATATAACCTGGCTTCCTCTCATAATAAATAAATAAATATTTAGAAAATAATTTGACAAAATGTGAGCACAGAAAAACCTAAACACATAATAAATAATAACCTTCTAAAGATAAATATGAAGTTCATATCACCTACTGTCTGACCTGTAATCATATCATCTTTAAGATATATCCATGTGTGCTCAGGATTAATCTATTTATTTGTGATTTAATGTATAGATTGTATTGATTGAGTTGTTGTTGATCCGTCTTGTTCTCGGGTTACAGGGTGGGGGGGATAGGAAGGGTAGAATAGATAGAAGAGCTGTTTGTACATTAGATTGTTACACTGATTGTTTTGCTCTCTTTAAAATAAAAATGTCAAGTCATAAAACAATAAATCTTTGAAGCCATTCATCAGATAATTCCACAGTTTGACTCCACAAACTGAAACATGAATATAGTTCACTGAGTTTATCTGGAGAGGAATCATCCATCCATATTATTATCTGATGTCATCTTATATATATATATATATATATACAGTATATATATATATATATATATATATATATTACTTTCTACAAAGAGAACGTTCCCAAATATGAAGTTGTGTCCGTTCACATTTTTATGAAATCGCCTTAAAACTCTGAATATTTTCACACTCATAATTGGTTATCAGAGATATTTAGAGTTACATTTAAATATAGTTCTAAAGTTAATATAAAAACATAAAGATTATAATAAGAAACTGAGTCAGTCTGCAGTGGGCCTCAGGACTTATTCATAAACGTGCAATAACACAATATTTTTCTTTTTATATGCGTGTGCAATAATAATATTAATGCTGCTTTCAAACTGCTTTTTTAATTTATGTAATGTCATATTTAAATGTTAAAAGCACTCTGTAGCATTTATATTTATTTTATTTTATTTTTTAAAATTTTTATTCTTTGTTCAAGTTATGAATGAGCAAGTGGAACGAAATATGTTTTTACTTTATTTATATGAAGAGATGTGATTTTTGTTTTGAGATTTATTTCTAGTTATTTTGAGATGGGATTTGTTTTAAAAATCTATTTATTTTTTATTGATATATTTAATTTATTATTTTAGTTATTTGTGATTTATAATTTGAGTTATATTTTTGATAAGAGGACACATCTGTTGTTGTGTAGTTTATATAAAGGAATATTTCCCAGTCATTTATCTGCAGCTCGTTCTGTTAACACATCGTGAGAGAATCGTATCCTGAACTTAACATCGTGAATGGGATCGTGAGTTTAGTGCATCGTTACGTCCCTAGTTATATAAAAACTGACATTATTACATTCATGTTTTCTTACAGCGACTCACTCTCTGAAGTATTTCTACACGGCGTCTTCTGGAGTCCCAAACTTCCCAGAGTTTGTGATTGTTGGGTTGGTTGATGACGTTGAGATGGTTCACTACGACAGTAAGACCAAGAGAGCAGAACCCAAACAGGACTGGATGAGCAGAGTCACAGAAGGTGATCCTCAGTACTGGGAGAGGAACACTGGGAACTCTGTGGGTTCCCAGCAGGCCTTCAAAGCCAACATTGAAATTCTAAAGCAGCGCTTCAACCAAACTGGAGGTTTGTTTATGTTTCACTTTCTACTGATAAAATGTTGTTTATATTTTCATCCTTTTATTTTAGTAAACACGTTAACACACACACACACACACACAGATTAAACAATTTGATGTCTTTCATTAAGATAAAAGTCAAAATATTTTCTAGTTCCAGTTTCTCAAATATGATCATTTTCATCTTTTCTCTGTTTAACCTTTAAAGCAGCAAGCATATATAAATATGATGGGAAATTAATTCATTGCTATTTTTCTATGTATCTAGACTAAAATGTCACAAGTTCATGTTTGTTTTTCAACATATGACCTTTATTTTCTAACTTCCACTTATCGCCCATTTAGGGTTTACATTTAACATTGTTTCCTTTTTTATAGTTAATAAACTTTAAAAACATTTCATAAACAATTAATTATAGCGACGTTCTTTCGTGTTTTCCGTACAACATTAGAAAAAGAAAAAGTAAAAGCTGAACTTTCTCCCCCGAGATGCGTTGCCCATGTAGGATGTCACTTTAACATTTGATAAGAGTTTCAGCTCATCTTCCTCGTCTTCCTCACTGGTTCCCTCCTCTGAATCTGATGAACTCCAGACTCCAGCTCTCTCCCTCTCGTACAAACTGCTGACACAAATCCCCTGAAAACACGTGCCCACTGGCGAGTTGATCACTAGTACCCGTCTAACCCTGCTGTGGTCCTCGGGTCCAGTCTGACCCCTTATCAACACGCTCTAGATCACAAATGTGGCTTTCTTTAACCAAATGTTCTAGAACAATAACGGGGATGGTTCCGTGCAACGCTCTTTACAAGTAACACAAACCATCAGTTCACCGCTCTCATTGGATGTGTGTTTAATCAACGTCACAGCATTGGAAGAAACTAACTGATTAAAATGAGGTTAAAACGCTTCAAAAATGTCTAAAAACAACAACAAAAATGTCAAAAGCTCAGAAACAAAATCAACAAAGACATCGGGAAAAGTGACAAAACGTCAAAAAAATGAAAAGTGACACAAATGTCAGAAAAAGCTTCAAAAACGACGTAAAACAACCAATAAAATCATCAAGAAAAGACTTGAGGAAAAGTGAGTTACGGTTTGGATTTAAAATGTTAACGGGAAGACAACACGAGGGTTAAGAGTCCAATAACAACGTGATGGATGTTTCACATCTTTATCTTATGGAATATCTGTAGAGAACAGGCCTCAAAACATGAGTCAGTGTGTGAGTGGTCAGCGTGTTTCATGCCCTTATATGGGCAGCCCCCCCCATACAGGCATTCAATGCCTCATCATCAAAGTTATGAAAAGGTCATTTTAAATCTATCCAAGAACATAGAAAACTATCCTTCAACAAAACTATTTTCTAAGACAAAATCAATCTAAAATTATATGCTGCCATTTTGGATTTTGATACAAATGTTTGTAATGTTGGCTAAAAAGTCACATGACCTGATTACATGACCCCATCCCCCATCAGTGTTTCTAATCAGCCCCCCACAGCCGGTCACATGACTGCTTCCCCAGATCCAGAAACTGTTTAATATCATTTAATATGAAACAGCGCTGAGTGTTGATCAGACAGAAGAAACTATTAGAAGATTTCATCTCCGACTCTCAGAACTTCTGACCCACATTTTCCTCTAGTTCATTTTACATTGTAGACATTTATTTTGATTTATCAACAAATAATCTTTACACAATCAATAATGACGAGAATACATCATTTAAACGCTAAATATTTAGCAGAACTACCGATTAGATTAACTTTACTTGACCACGGTGTGTTTGTGTCATAATAAACATACGCAGCGATGAAACTATCATCAATAATCTATTAGTTGGTTACAGAACAGTAATTAACATCAATTTGGATAATCAAATATTTATTTAAGTCTTTTATTAAAAAGAAATGTGAGAATGTTGCTGCGTTTCTTTGTTTAAATGCGTTTGGTTAATTAATAAAGAATAATTGATAATGAAAATAAATCTCTGTTTGAGTTATCAACTGTTAACAGATGACTGATTCTCTCTCTCTCTCAGGTGTCCACATTTTCCAGTACATGGTCAGCTGTGAGTGGGATGATGAGACTGGAGTCGTTAATGGATTTCGTCAGTTTGGTTATGATGGAGAAGACTTCCTAGTATATGACCTGAAGACAGAGACGTACATCGCTCCAAAACAACAGGCTGTCATCAGCAAACACAAGTGGGACAATGACAAAGCTTTTATGGCTCAGCAGAAACACTACCTGACCCAGATTTGTCCTGAGTATCTGAAGAAGTATGTGGACTATGGGAGGAGCTCTCTGCTGAGAACAGGTAGAATCACATGACCTGATGGAGTTTAATGGACACAACAATGTTAATATGTCTCCTTTGTTTCTAACAACAGTAACATTACAATAAATATTAAACAACAGAGACCCGCTGCGTCTCAGTTTACACATTTTCTCTTTCTCTCATGTTCTCACTTCTCTTCATCTCTCTGCCTTCCTTTACTCCATTTTCTCTCTCACTTATCACCACTCTTTTTCTTCATTTTCTCTCTTTCTTTCTGACGTGTTTCTATCAGTCTGTTTTTCTCTTTGTCTTTCTCTGTCTTCCTCACACCCACTGTCCTCCATTTGTAATCCATCTCCTCTCCTTCTCATAGTTACACTTCACTGAGAATTATTTGCATTGAACACATAGTGTATGTGTTACTAATCAAACAGAATGATACTATTGATATAGGCTACAGTAAATATTAATAAAGACCCTCTAAACTGTCTTTGTCTCCACTGTGCAGAGGTTCCCTCAGTGTCTCTCCTCCAGAAGTCTCCGTCCTCTCCAGTCAGCTGCCACGCTACAGGTTTCTACCCTGACAGAGCCATGATGTTCTGGAGGAAAGATGGAGAGGAGCTTCATGAGGACGTGGACCTCGGAGAGATCCTCCCCAACCACGATGGATCCTTCCAGATGAGTGTAGACCTGGACCTTTCATCAGTCCCAGCTGAAGACTGGAGGAGGTACGACTGTGTGTTTCAGCTCTCTGGTGTGGAGGACGACATCGTCACCAAACTGGACAAAGCAGAGATCAGGACCAACAGAGGTGAGACTTCTATCAGAGGAGATGAAGGAAACACACATTTAGTTTCCTCTAACAGTCCTGTCCTTCATGTATTTTTATGTGTTGGATGGGAAGTTTTGTTTCCTTAAAGGGTTTTGTTTTCAGTTTCTTCAGCTTTGATTTAATGAAAAAGAAACATTTCCATAATGAAACATACTAAAGACTTTAGTAAATGTAACAGATAATGTCTGTAGACAGGTTTGTGGTCTGGTTGATAAATGGAGGTTCTTCTCTTTCTAACCTGCTTCATCTGTTCAGGTTGGGACTATTTTTTTGTTGTTTTCTGCTCAACAGAGAAGCCCACTGACATGACCGTCCCCGTCATCGCTGCAGTGGTTGTTCTCGCTCTCGTCCTCCTCGCTGGTGTGATCGGAGTCCTAGTTTACAGAAAGAAGAAAGGTGAGAGACTCAAACAGAAAGTTCTTTTCTTTCTTAGTATCTAGATTTTAGACCTAAAATGATTTATTTGATCCAGACTTTAAAGGTGCAGTAGGTAAGAAGTATAGAACTAACTTTCTGTGATAGTTGCTGAAACTGACCCTATGTTCAGAGACATTTATGTCCCTTTAAGGCCGACCGGCCCTTTAATGGCCCTCAACCAACAGCTGAGTGGATAGTGTTGTTTGGTTTTAGAACTTTAGGAGTGCCATGAAGATGAATAGATCTGTAAAAGAAAGAACATGTGGAAATATAAAGAGTAAGAAATAAAAGAATAAATAATTAAATACAAAAAATGTTAAAACATAAAGAGAAATGGGCTAAATCAATAAATAAAAAAGAATAAATGAATGTGATATTGGAACCAGGATTATAATTTTGAAATAAACTCGTCGACCAAGACGCGTTCAAAAGGACAAGAAAGGGAACAAATACACTGCTCCTCTAGTGGAAAATAAAAAGAAAATGGGAAAACAATATAATAATTATAGTAATATATATTGTAATTATTAGCATTGCTATTTAAATTCAAGTGAATGTTTTCATTTAATTCCATATACAACAACGTGTATTATTATTATATTATTTAAGTAGATTTTCAAAAGTAGAACTGAAGACCCAGACCGAACTGTAAAATGTGTTTCTAGCCGGTGTAAGCGAGTTGTCGTGTCTGTTACAGTCAGTGAAGAGATGTTCTGTCATTTATAATAATAATAATAATAATCTTTATTTGTAGTGCAATTTTCAAAAACAAGTTACAAAGTGCTTTAACAAGTGTAAAGACAATAATACCCAACAGACAATAATACAAAAAGATAAAAGCACGAAAACATTGAAAGACTAAACTACAGATATATATGTATATAAAATTACTAAAATACAATAAAATAAATGGAATTAAGTCAAATAAGATCGGGAAAGGCTCTCCTGTAAAAGTATGTTTTAAGAAGCGACTTAAAAGAGTTGACTGACTCAGCAGACCTTAGTCCTCGGGCAGGCTGGTCCAGAGCCTCGGGGCCCTCACCCCAAACGCTCGGCCCCCTTTAGTTTTCAGTCGAGACTCTGGACCAGATAGCAGACCTCTGCCCGAGGATCTCAAGGTGCGTGCTGGTGTATATATGATTAAAAGGTCAGAAATACTGTATAACAAGGCGAGAGGCCATGAAGAGCATTAAAAGTGATCAATAGAATTTTAAATTTGCATCTGTGTCTCTAAAAATCATGTTTTTTTTCTTCATATTTCAGCTGAAGAGACTCAACACAGTAAGTAGAACTTGTTTTGTACTTACGTTTTGTAGCTTTCGTTCTGTTTGTATTCCAATGTTTCAAGTTGAGCAGATGCTCATGTCTATATACACTAAGTGCAATAGTTAAACTATCGTTAATTCCTAATTCACCCAAATTTAAAGCAGCCACGCCAACCACACATTCAGCCTTTTCAGCTACTGCTGTCAGTAACTGCCTTTATTCTGAAGTCAGACAAGCAGACATAATTAGTTTAAATAATGATAAATATATTATATTAGTTATAGAGTAGTAACATTACGACTCTTAACATTAGCACATTTTGCAATGACAACTATAAACCCGATGGGTTTCTCTGTCTGGGGATTTATTTTGCTCTGTTTTTGTAGACGTGATGCTTTCGTCTGACACTTACACTACAGGAACTTTGATTAGCCAATCAGATTTAGATCTCTCTGTCTTCACGTTGTCTTTTCTTCTCCTTTAAGAACCAGCTGCTACTTCAAGAAACTCTTCTAGGCCGATCTACAGCAACGTGCCACTGACCGGTAACTAATGGCTCTGTCCTGGCTCTGTCTGCCTTACACATCACCTGGCTGCACTGCATCATCTTCATGTTGTACCACAGCAACCCCAACCTGTCAGTTCACTAGCAAGGACCACACCATCACCCAGATACGCCTTGAACCATTTAATAATGAAAGATGATTGGAATGCGAGATGTAAAGTCGCTTGTAGTCATCAGTTGACTTGACGTTGACTGCGTTGTGGGGGGGGGGCTTCAGTAGAGAATCCGCCATAGAACCCGGGCACGATGGACCCCTTTGGGACCTAAAGGAGAAGAGAAAGGAGAGGAGCAGAAAGAGGGTGGGAGAGAGGGGTAGCGAATGTGAGAGTGAATGAGAAGATAGGGTCAGGTGGGTATTTATAGGAATAATGGAAGAGGCGTGTTAGAGGTGTGGCCATGCTCCTGAAACTATGCTAGGTCTCAGTAACTGCCTTTTGTTCTGATAAAGGGAGACAAGTCCAATCATTTAATGCCAAGATTTGGTCCAGTGAATGACGCTAATGTAGGAACACAGAGAAGTGGGGGTGGGGGACTGGCCGTCTTGTTAGATAACCTCTCTGCACCATGGACGGTGCTGCACTTGTTCAGAATCCCAGCCTAGAGCGTGGACATTATATTCTCCTGTGTGGACTACCCCAACACATGAATAGCAGAAACATAATTTAGTCATAGGGCTCTTTGAGAATATACATTTTAATTGGACTTAAATGGACCACTCTCTTACTTCAACTTATAATTGTGAAGTAAGTGTTGATTGTGTGATGTAAAGGCGTCTGCGTTTAGTTTGGTTCCCTAAGCCTCGCTTTCACTCTGCAAGTCTGTCTGCCACCGGGTACGCTCTCCCTGGGAAATGAAGGCTTCTATACGGCAAAAAGGAAGTACGTTAACCAAAACAAGAAGGGGATAGCGCTTTGGTTTTATACGGTAGTTATCAGCAGATATCCCCAGTTACCAAAGTAAGTTCTTTACAGTTACTATCCACAGTAGCGGAATAGCGGACGGGGGAACAACCAGAGTAACTATGGAAACTATCCGGTAAAATAGAAAGAGCCCCACTGCTGACAATGGAATGTGATCCGGTGTGTTGGCGACAGCGGCACCAACAATAATACCACTTGGAAACGCTATAAGAGGAAAGTTTATGATACAAAGAACGTTGCTGACGGCCTTATGCTGTTCTGGGAGGGGTGGGCACAACTTTCTCACATCACAGACTTCCTGTTAGCCATAACTCAGACCTGGTCACAACTAGAGCCGCAAAGATTCACCCATTAGTTACTATTGAATTAATTGCCAACTATTTGCTAATCGATTTGTCAATTTGAGTCATTCTTTATGAAAAAAATGTGAATATTTTCTGGTTCATTCACTCCTTTATGGCAGTAAACTCAATGACTTTGATAATATTAGTTAGTTGCAGCTCTAGTGATGACAAGGACAGCTTGAAGTGCGTTATGCTCTCCATACTGTCAGATTTCAATGTCCGTGTCAGCCATCATGTTTCATACACCATGTGTCACAGAGATAATCTCCTCTTCATCTGACAGATGAATACATCGACTTTCTATGTATGTGTCAGTCTGTAAATCTATTGTATCTGGGATTTTTAAATCCTTATATGATTGTTGTGCAAATGATCTTATATTTTGTTCTTTTCAGGGTCAGAGAGTTCTTCAGGTAGCTCTCAAAATGCTTCTAATGAAGGTGTAAACAGCAGCACACCATTGAGCACAGGTAACTACCGGCACTGTCTGTCTGAAATATCTCCTGTATTTATGCATGTTTTGAGAAATTACAAGCATTTCCTGTTACAGTACATCCCAGTGGTTTCACAGCTTTCCATAATTATACATTATTGAGATATCATTACTCTTTGCACTGTTCATTTATGAATGTTTATTTTTATATTTGTCCGGACAGGTACGGATTGAAGAGGAGGGCGAAGAAATTGGCAACATTAATCGTTATTTACAAAGTTTTTCCCCAATCTGTAATCCAAACAAAAGGGCCACCTCACCACCAACATGGATTGAATATTGCTTATATTTATGGGGTCAGAACGCTGCATTACAATGAGGCTTTAAAGCTGCACTAATCAATATTTGTGTATGAAAAAGTGATCAACTGACATATCTGATATCTGTAATGTGAAAGGTAACGCAGTGACGATCCCACTGAGGATTATCACCAACTCTGGTTAATGGATAAATGAAACCTATCTACGTACATACACTCCCATCTCCATCCATACACTCCTAGGGTGTGGCAACAATATGATGATATAAACCTTGAGGTGACAGATATCTGTCAGCCAGTAGAGTTTTCTTTACTATTTCTAGTGAGAAAGTCATCCTCTGGTTCTCTGGTTGGATCAGATCACCGGGGGCAACACTGCAGATCAGTCAGCAACATGCAGAGACACGCTGCGGAGATTAGACACCCGAAATGTCCTGCAGGTGTTACTCCTGGTGACAAACTGGACCACACACACACACACACACACACACACACACACACACTATATATGTCAGTTCATTTTCCAGTTCTATAAATAGTTAGTTTGTATATTTCTTTAAAACTGAAGATGGTGTTAAATCATAATTTATGTCTTTGAGATTTCTCTTAATTAATCAGGAGTGTGTTGTTTGTTGTTTTGTAATATCTATCTTTCGATCTGGTTTGAAACATTATATTTTAATTTTAGCTGAGACGAGGGCTTGTGGGATGTTTTCAGCTTCTCAGCTCCCTGATTGAAAGGTAGTAAATATTTCCTGCTATTTTGGGAGGAGGGACATTTTCTGTCTTATTTTTATAAACATAAAGAAGCAGCGATGCTCCAAATCACTTCCTGTGTTGGGTTAAGTATGAATATTGAATGAAGACGTCCTGATATTTTATTGCTTTTGTACGTCTGTTTTGCTTTTCAATAAAGTCCTTAATACTCCAGATCTCCTGTTATTTTATGATTCCACATGCTTACACATCTGTGGCTGTAGCTAAAATGTATCTGAATGCTGTGGCTACATTTAATGTTCTTATGTCCTATTGTACTGTAAACTTTAAGATCTTTAGTGGATTGATAAAAAGGAAACGTGAATTGAATATGGATGGCTCACATGGTCTGAAATAGTTGTTTGAAAGAGAAGACCTTCATATTGGCAGCTTGTTTAGTAACATTTTTATCATAATGAGAAATAAAACAACAGATGGAATCAACAACAAAGACACTTTTTCCTTGTTGATCAAACTTAGAGGAAAACCAAAGTTTATGTTCTCCATGTTCTGATTGTTGCCATCTTACTTTGATTACTTGAGTTCATCTCAGCAGCTCCATCTGTGGTCCGGTCCAGAGAAGGCTGCTGTAGGAGCCGTTTGGATCCACCTTTTACTTCATTTCATTTATTGATTTATTTTAGCCACTTGGGGGAGTGTTGCACTGGGTGTGGCACGTCACTGGGAATAAGGTCTATTTCCAGGTGTGGATGGCGGGGAACACACGGTTCTTACCGTCGCCGTGAGCACGCCACAGCTCTTTATGAATCACTTGATTGAGATCCCCTGGAAGTCCTCATGTCATCCAGCGCAGACCGACCACGGAGAGCTGCTGTAGCTACACTTCCATATGTCACTGCCGATGGAAGTGGGAAAGAAACACGTGGACTCTCGGGATTGAAATGAAAGCCTGTTTCAGTGCTGTTGCTTTATATAATTAGGCTATTTAAATGCTGTTAATTGAAAGAAACTCCGACGCTCTGAGCTTTTAAAGTGCGGTGTTGTGCGTGCTGTTGGCGGCCTCCGCATAAGTTCAGTTTCATTGACACTTTGACCTGACGAGCAGAGAGCAGAGGAAGAAAACTTCCCGACAAGGCCAAGACCGCTTTGCTGGCCACAGACGGAAATGATATTCCTGATAAGTCCACTTCTCTTGTTGATGATTCGGGGAAGCGCACAAGAAAATGACCAGCTAAGGGATGTGCCATTCTGTTAGAAAATCTGCAATCCCAATTTATGCAAGCTAATAAAATTAAGCAAAGGATTAATGAGGTTCTTTCTGGAAAAATCTCTCTCTCTCTCTCTCTCTCTCTCTCTCTCTCTCTCTCTCTCTCTCTCTCTCTCAGGAAGTGTAGCGGAGTGTAGGCGCCGCGTGCAGGCCAAACATCTCAGCTGTTTAGATGAGCTCGTGTTGGAGCAGAGGTAATGATTGTAAGTTATGTCCCGTGATATTTATCAAACATAGTAGAATGTAACTGAGATGTTGAGTGTATTGTTTTTGTTTTTTCCTTTCTAGTAACGGTCATAACGACATAAAAAACATGCTGCTGGTCTAAATGAACCCTAAATGACTTGAAGGTACGGCAGACTGTCCCACCATTCTATGAAATGTATTGTTTTAAAATATGCTGGAAAGTGGTCTAATATTGTCTTTTTTTTTTTATAGGACTTTCTTCAAGTGCAATATTGTCTCTCATTGTTTTTTCCCCACATTCATTTAAAGTAACTGGCATTTATTTCTACAACTTGTTTTCTTTTTTAGTTGGGTTTGTTTTTGTTCATTTCAAATATTATTATGATTATTATTATTAAAGGGTAAAGTGCGCTGCCCAATCTCAGAGCTGGTTATAGGCTGAACGATAGCTTTAGAGCCCCCTTACTGCTTGCTAGTGTGGTCTGAGGTGTTGCCCTCTATTATTCCCTGCATGTAATTAATGTGTGAGTTTTAAAGTGTGCAGTGGTATTTTGTGCTATTGCTCTTTTATTGTGTGTATTGGGTCCTAACGCATATTAATAGCTATTTATATCAAGTGAATAAATTCCATTTATATTTTGTACCTGGCCTCCCGTCCCGGTTTGTTCTGGACACTTACCTGTTTTCAATCACTACCCTGGTTTGTACAGAAAACAATGGAAAACATATATTTGAGAATGATGTGAAGCAATGATTGGCTGATGCTTAAAAGGACAATGAGAATCATGATGTGCTGTCTACTGAAAAAAAGGAGACTCACCAACTCTTGGATTTATGTAAATGTCTTGGGTGCATTTAACACAATTGACTCATGTTTTAGAGTTAAACGTAACTATATAGTGTAGAAACTACATAATATGCAGAGAGGGTATGTGAATTTGTTCAGATCATGTTGGGATGAAGTGAGTAAATAAAGAAGCGATGTAATTCTCGTGATACCGCACGCGATCTCGTCTGGCGCGCTTTATATTGTTGCTATAGCAACAAAAGAAGCAGGCAACGGTCACATCGAGGGCTCGTCGTACTGTACTCCACGGCACTATTCGGTCGGTAAGTATACGGGTTTTCTAATAAAATATTGTCGTTAAAGCTCAGCCAAATGTAGTTTAATGTCTTGAGAGTCACTACGTTAACGTTAAATAAGGACCGTGAGTTTCTTTGCTCGCGCTATATTCTCACCATGATTCATTTGAATTAGCTAGCTAGTTTTTTTGAGGGGGAGCCGTTCATCTTACATTTAACTTCACTTTGCGGTGTTCATTAGTCTGTTTCTGTTAGTATTGGTTTGCCGACTGACTGTTCACTTACATTGTGTGTAAACTGCACCGTGACCGTAGCGTTAGTGAGATTTGTCCATCGAGCAGCCTTTGCTAGTGTTAGCCCCCCGAAACACCGTTAGTTACCGTTAGTTACCGTTAGTTACCGTTAGTTACCGTTAGGAAATTCAAAAACAAACTGAAGCAGTGATGGCCTCCCACTAATTAACGTAGCCTACATAATGGAAACTTTCTCTTTGTGAAACACAAAGTTTGCACAGTCAGTCCAGTGTTTGAACATGGAACATGGTTAGTCTCTGTTCTCATTAGAGAGAAGGCAAAAATCACATTCATTATTTCATATTTTACAATGGTTTATGCAGTGTACCTAAAAAAAAAAAAAGTTGCCAGTGAGTGTATGTTTATTGAAATACAGTTTTGTAATGCTTTTTCCTGTTTTGCTGCAGAGTGACAGATAAATTCAATATTATCTCCGCATATCACCTGGACTCAGCTGATGGATCGTGGGCTCAAGTTTATATTTTCTCTTATAGTTACTGTAGTTATATATATTTTAAAATTAAAATGTGGCCTGCTCAAAACCATTTTTTTTCCAGGATCTCCAACCCTACCTTTCTAATCCTTTGTTTGTTGTTGTGTTCATGTGTAAAAGTAATGCTCGACTTCATTAGGATGTTTCAAATATTCCATAGCAGCGCCCAGATGATTAACCATGCACAGTGCACGCCATGATATGGCGGGCAGGTGTAGATTTGATGTTAGAAATGTCTTCTAAAATCTGTGGGCGGTGCCGTTATCAAACAATATTTTCATGTTTCAGATAAACGCAGAGTTTAAGCGCATCACAACCCTGCCTCTACAATCAAGGTTTCTGTCGCAGCTTGACCTTCTCTCTGAAAGATTCCTGAGAGTGTTTGCAAAAGCGAGCGGGGGAGCATGGCAAAAAGCTGAAAGACATAGCTGCCATGATGACAGTAAGAACCTTTAACTTTAAATTGTTTAACTATAAAATGGATATGCATTGCATAAGGTCAGTAAAATATGTATTTGCAGAACTCAACTCCCTTTACCAGCGAGTACTGATGAAAAGACCTAGTCATGTTTATCATGCATTCACTGTCCGATTGTGAGGATATTTTTTTATTTTTATCTCTCGTCTGTGCTACTGAAAATTTGAGTTCAGTAATCTCTATTTTCTTTGTTATATTTCTTAAGGATGACATTGATGCCAGAAGAGAGTCCCTCATTAAAGGACTCTGCATCTATCTGAATGAGAATCCTGACGTCTTGGTGCAGGAGTACGTGGTGAGTGTTTTGTGGATTAGAGTAGATTGTGGCTATTCCAAAACTGATTTGGTTAATGTTGTGTTCGTACTTGGACTGTTTAGGTCATTTATCACCTTGGCAAAGTGATTCCAGCAATGAGATTAAAACAAATGGTCCAAACAGTCCACTTTTTCTCCATTGTCCCCCATTATGAAAGTGGAAAAACCACCTATTTTGACCCCTCTGACACAGAGTGATAACACATTGTCTCTTACATTAGGGATTAATTACAGCAGTGTGAAAAACGCTTCAAATTTATTGAAAGAAGGAAAATTCCACCATCTTCCTACACTGCACTGACCCTCATCTGACAAGGGCAGAATTGGGACTGGGATACAGGAGTAAATCCAGGTTCATGATAGATATCGTCCAGGAACATAAAAACAACTTCCAGGAAAAAATGAGGATGAGAATTCAATCTTTACATTAGTTTGTAAAGATTGAAGGCTCCTCTTCATTTGATCTGGGTACCTTTTTTTTCTCCATTAATTGACCATGAATGGCAGCATGGCAGGGCATTGTTTGGCTGTAGTTATCTGCTATGCTGCTAACATGTATTTAAATAAACTATAGCATTACAATTGCTGCATTCAAAAGCGACCAGTTTATTTTTTTAAAGCTTCAAGAAATGTTTTATCTTCAACCAGGACATGACTGAGGCCACTGCACTGAGTGCCATCGAGAAAACAACAGTGGGAATCTATGTCACCAGAGAGACGCCAGGCAATGACTTTTCTGATGTTGGCATCATCATCGAGGGTGTGGTGGTTCTTCAAGATCTGGATAATGTGGCTCTTGCAACAGCCTTGCTATTTGGACTTTGTTACTCTTTGAACATGAGGTATCCATCACAGCTACGCTACACTTTCGAAGTGATTCAAAAGGTGGTAATGGAGTTGGATGTGACTCAACTCTCAAGGAAAGCCCAAAGCTTAAAGACAAAACTGCTCCAGTAAGGAGAGCTCTCTGTTGTTGTGCACATGAGGCCAAGTCTTTATTCCTTAACTGCCATGTTGACGGGGCCGGTTCTTTTCCCCTCTATAATCTCTCTGATTGGCAGCATTCTTCAATCTTAGTTTCTTTCTGTCTTACAGGTGAAGAGATGGAGAACTGTGCCATCAGGGCCATGTAAAACAGGATGTTTAGTTTAATTCAGTTGGAGTAAAGAATTCTTCTAAGAAAACAACTCAGGTCTCGTAGGGATCATTTTTCTTTGTGTGTGTGTGTATGTATGTTACCTTTGGGACCAGAGATGTGTTTAGATGTTTTAGTCTACTGTGTAATTTAGAAAACTTTAACCATTTGATTATTTCAATTTCAACCACTGTTCCAATTCATTCAACAGTATTGCATTTGATATTGACACAGTACTTAATCTTATGTACAAGGTGAACTCATGGCCGAACTGAAGGCAGCGTAACCATTTTGAAATATTTATCTGTTACTTGTATAAGTATAACACCAGATTCTTTGTGAGTGTTAGAATGTTTGGCTCTTGAATAAAGGTTTTGAAATGCAACTGGTAAAAATTGATAATTTTAATGATTAAGAGCGTTAATAGAAAGGTATTAGACAATAAAATGAATGATTGCTGGATGCAATGTTAACTAACATTTTTGCATTTCAAATCAGTTCTATAGTTATATCGAAGTGTTTACAGTTACATTTGTTATTTAATTTAATCTTGACAATAGAGACCTTGAACATGTTTGTATTGTTCTCTTTGAAGATGGTTGCCTGTAACCTTTTTCAAAAGAAAAGGTCTATTTTCCATTCTGTGATTGAGTTGGTAAAACACTGAAAAACTGACATAACTTGTTCACTGTTGATTTGTTTTACAGTAAAACAGTAATGTCACTTCAATTCTTTACCTACTGTCACTGCAATGAAATTGGACATTTTATTTAGAAAGGTTACAGGCAACCATCTTCATAGAACAATATAAACAATGTTTAATTCCAATAAAATGGTGTAATTGACACTAGAATATACTAATATGTAATAGGAAAAAACGTGTAGTATTTAAGTCATCAAATAGTATTGGAGTAAAAGTTATCGAATACTGTTGAAATAAAGTGATAAAATTGTGAAGGATTAAAATGTTCCAAGAGCACAAATTACTTTATCAAGACATGTTTTTTATCACACTATATCAACACAAAATACACAGGTTTATAGAACATGAATAACTTGTGTTAATTTAACTCAATTGTTTAAGCTGCTGCCAAAGCAAAACATTTGTGTGCAACCAATGTCCACTATTGAATTAAGTTAATTCAACATGTTCTTTTTTTCAGTAAATTATGACATAAAACCTGAAAATAGTATTTCCAATGTTTCAAGTAAATGGTCAAAACAGAGATCATTCTTCTGTCCATTTGAAGGTTTCCAGTGTTATTCTGTATGTTTAAAGGCAAAGGGCTGCACTCTCACAGTCTGCAGCTGCTTTGAAACAAATGCCTGACATTGACGCTGAAGAAGAAGTCCTTCAAACTGAAAACGTAAAGCTGGAAAGGGAACCGCTAGAGGTTGACACCAAGTTGGCTGCTGCTACAGCTAAATAGTCTGTTTGAAAATGCATGTGGTGGTGAAGATGTGGATGACTATGAAGAGGATAATGGAGAAGACGCTATGCATGCCTATCTTCATGCTCACTTGAAATCACAAACATGAAGTTATTTGAACACAGCTCCTGTCTTGCAACTTCCTAAAGCTGTCTCTTTCCAACAGGACCATTCTCTGCCACTGGCTGTACGGCCTAAAGAAAGACCACGCATTCCACAAGCCCAGTCTTCAGTAAGGTCTAGTAACCCTTTGTCTTCAGTGTCATATGTACCATCATCTCACAAGTCTCAAGTGCAGGGGGGGGTCCTCAGACCCACCAAAGCTGCACCAGCAGGACTTCAGCCACTGACCTCACAAGGGAGTACACATATGCAATCACAGTCGCATCGTCCTCATTCCTCTCTTGACAATGTTCAACACTCTATTCTCTACGACCTTATGCAACAGCAAACTAACTTCACTGCTCAGCTGGTTCAGAACCAAGCCTTAGCCTCTCTTCCTCCACGAGCTATCCCAGAGTTTGATGGCGATCCACTTAAATATGCTGCCTTTATTAGAGCTTTAGAGCCAGCTATTGAAAAGAAAGCTACAGATAAACAAGAATGCCTCTATTACCTCGAGCAATATACCAAAGGGCAGCCAAGAGAACTGGTTCAGAGTTGCTGTAACATGGCTCCTGGTCACGGCTACGAGAGAGCAAAGAGTCTATTGAAAGAATATTTTGGAAATTAAATGAAAATTGCTGTAGCCTATATGGAGAATGGGAAATAATAAATAGCCAAGGCGAAGGACCGGTTGCCGTCAGGACTCTACTGGGGTGGGTCGTGAATGGTTCGCTGAGAGGTGGCGAGCCGCGCAAAGGCAAGTTTGGCCGTCCTGCTATCACTGCCAATAGGATCTCAGTCGCCAAGCTACAGGGTGATCTCTGCAGCGCCACACAGGAGGACAGTCGTCTGGAGGATGGGAGGGTCGTGATGCTTACTGAAGCAGAAAGCTCCGTGAACAGACTGCGGAGATACCTGGATGTGATGCTGCAAGACAGGATTGGCGGTTTGGACCCGGCAGCTGCTGGTCTGACTCACAAGGAGCGATTTTATCAGATCATCAAAGACTACGAGCTGCAGTGTCGGGAACCGCAGGACAGAAAGACCAGCCGGTGCCAAGTCGGAGATGAAGCGCAGCTCGTCTCCTCTGGTCCGGAAGAAGCTGCAGCCGGCAGATAAAACTGCTCTGTGTAACCTGGACGGCGTCTCGGGTCCGGCTGTCAGTCTTCAGACTGAACTGGATCTGGAGACGCTGAAGCAGAAACTCAACCAGGAGCTGCACATCAAGCTGGAGACAAAGGTGAAGCACTCAGAGCACAGCCTGGAGGTTTGTTTATTTGTTTATTTCAAAGGATCCCCATTAGCTGACGCCAAGACGACAGCTAGTCTTCCTGGGGTCCAAACAATTCATACAAAATACATCCAAAATTACTTACAAATATATAAATTCACAAAAAATTGAAAAAGAAAACAAAAAAAGAAAAAGAAAAAACAAACTAACAATACAGAAAGTACTAACAACCTAAATATAATAATGAGTAGTACAGCACATGATACGACCTCGCTCAACCAATCCAGACAATATTAAGATATTGAAAACAAATGTAATCTAAGTATTTTTTTAAAACCAGTTTTTCCCTTGGTGTCCCGAATCCCAACTAGAAGATTGTTCCAATATACAGCTGACCTATAAAACACAGTCCTCTTCATACAGTCAGATTTATGTAGTGGTAAAGAAATCTGTTGACTATTCGCCCCTCTTGTATAATGTGAATGCATATCTGAGCAATAAGATATGTTATCGTAAAGAAATTTAGAAATCCCAGTATTAATAATTCCATAAAAATATACCAACATATTAACAGATAATCGATGATTGACCTCCAACCAAATAAACGCGTTCATGCATCTCTACAACCCTAGTTCTCAAGGAGCAACCAAGAACCAGTCTTGCAGCCTTAATTTGTGCAACTTGTAATTTTTTTAAATGACTATTTGATGCCGCAGACCATACAACAGAACAATAATCCAAATGACACAAAACCAATGAACAAACAACACGCCTAACCAACTGAAATGTTAAAAACTTTGCACATTTACGAACAAATGCAACCGCTCTACCCATTTTAGTGACAACATTGTTAGTATGATCCGACCATGACAATGTGGAATCAAGCCAAAGTGATGAGGCAGAGCATGGAGGTGGAGCAGAAAGACATCTCTCAGGCCTTCAAGATGGAGGATCAGGAAGCTGAGACGGAGCAGCAGGTGAAGCCGCTGAAGGAGAAACTGCAGCCTCAGATCCAACATGGTGGAGGAGGGTGGAGCAACGAGCAGGAGCGTAGGATGCAGAGGGAGCGTGCGGAGCTGGAGCAGGACTTTGCCCGAGAGATTGGTAACCTGGTCCAGAGACTGAGCGCTGAGAAGGAGCAACGACAACACCAAGCTGAGTGCCCGTCTCCATGGAGACCTGTAGTCTCACGCCAGAGCACTTCATTAATCAGCACTGGGTGAAGAACTATTTTATGTGAATACCCTTTTTTTACTCTTATAATAAACGGGACCTAAGATATTTTGCTCCGCGTTGAGAACACCATGCCATCCATCCCGAGGCTTATAGGATAGATAACACCTACACATGATTATATATCGACGTACTTTCATTTAAATTATGTCTGTTTTGTCATTTTTACATCATTAATGTTCAGAAGATAATTCATATGGGTACAGTTGTAACTGTGTAAACATTTTAAAATAAAAAAGCCATTTAAAATTAAAATGTGGGATGTTTCCTTTCATACGTTTTTTTTTAACATTCACATAAAGTCCTTAAATGTTTCTGATGATGAAATAATTACATGAATATAGGGACAGTTTCTCTCTGTTCTGCAGACATTGAACAGCAATACATAATTTATCTTTTATTCTTGTTTTGCTGTTCAGTCAAACTTCTAATACTCCAGATGTCTGGCTCTGTTTGTAAATCCATGCATATGCTTACTGTTTTATGTAACTTATGAATATTGTATTCAGTGTTCTCACAGAGCCTTAATGAATGTGACCCTCACCTGTAGATGTTGGATCATAAAGGTATTGATCAGCAGTGATATAGACTCAGGTAAGAGGCACATAAACAATATAAATACTGTCTGGATTACAAATGTGACACATATTGATCTGTTTGGGTAATAATCATGAATAATAACGACTCAGATGAAGAAGTGGGAACAAAAGATCTGAGTTTCCTTATTAAACAATACCTCTATAACTTTTATAAGTAATATTTGACTATTTTATGAAGTGCTTCACCAACAATGAGAAACAGAAACCGAGTATGAAATGAAAAGCAGCATCAGGTGTTCAAACATCAACAGAGGTGTTCCATTTCTCTTGTTGAAGCAGTTTTCAGCGTCCACAGCTCCCAATCAGTTCAGGAGCCTTCAGCACATTTACTCACTGCAACATCAAGGAAAGCACTCTCGTGGATCTGTTGGTTGTTGTCCATGTTTTTGATCAGGACTGTTTTCAATCAGCCGCACAGAGAACAAAAGAAGAAGACACTACTGCCCCCCACAAACTGCAGAGTATCTGATCTGTAGCTGACGGTGACCTCTGACCTCCCAGAAGATTTAATACATGTCTGCACATTAGATTACATTTCTTTATATTACATTACATTACACCAGTCTACGGATCATTCTGGAAGATCTGAGCAGCAGAAGGTAGAATATTACTTATGGTTATGGTTATGTGTGAACAGAGAAACCAGAATAAAGGCCCACACGTCTCCCCGTCCTCTCACACAGGCCCACATTATCTTTAATATTAGATTAGTTTATTAGATTATAAAAGGGAGACACCCCAGGTGGATAGGGAAAAAATAATGAACTAAGAGATGTCAACAAGAAACCTCCCCACTTAATTACTTATATTGACACATATGTTTTTGTAATTCAAGTTTTCTGAAATGTTATGTTTGAATATGCAAATGAGGCATTATCTAATGCTAACTGTAGGTGAATTTAGGTGAAATTTGCGGGTGCAAATAGACAAAGTGTAGTAAAATAAACACCTAAATGTGTATTTTGTATGTTTTTCTACCAATAGTCTGAAAGAAGACATGCTGTGGAAGCAAAATAACCCAAAAACTCAAAATTGAAAAATGTTTTTTTTTTCCTGGGGTGTCTCCCCTTAAGACGACACTGTGTGAATTAAGTTGACACATTTTCTCTTTTTCACTATTTATGTTATGTAAGCTACGTTGTGGATCTATGTGGATCGTAATAAACTAAATTAAAAATAAAAATAAAGTCCGTATCTTGTTCGGACACCATCCTCACACACAGGCTGAAATAACATCATGTTACTTTCTCTTTCGTTCATAACCTGTGTGGGTCTGTTTCACCTGGTAACACGTGACGTCGGCGCTCAGTCTAAATTCCCATTGGCTCAGAGGAAGGTTGATGACAGCGCTCCTTCTGGTTTTCTCCTCAGTTGACCCTAGTGCTCGAGCTGAGAGGACGGAGTCTGTTCCTCTGGATCTCAGACATAGAAGTTGGTAAGAAGTTCCTCAGAGCTTCAGAAGAGACAGCTCACAATGAAGACCTGGCTTGGTCTGCTCCTCCTCGGCCTCGTGCTACAAGACGCGGCGGCAGGTCAGTTAAGACTTTTTATTCTTATGTATTAGTAGAATGCAAAAGAAACAAAATGCGTCTTGTCTTTATGAAGTGTATTATTGCGTTTAAGCTTCTATCTTTGATAGCGTTAAAGAATATGTCAAAAATAGCAAAGTCATAAGTTGAAGTTAACGTTAGCAGCCTAGAATCATGTCTTTTTGGTTGATATCTCCATTTTTTTAAAGATAGCACTCTTTGATGTTTTTGCTGTAGAAGGACAGCCTTTAGGGACATTGTGAAAAGGACAGAAGTGTGTTTTTGAGCCATTATTTTATAATATCCGGAGCATTAAGACCGAAACTGTCTGATCGATCATAACGTTAAAATGGCAACATGACTACGCAGAACACACACACACACTCACACACGCAAACACACACACACACACGCGCAAACACACACAGACGCACACACACACATAGACACACACACACACACACACACACACATATATATACGCACACACACTCACGCACACACACACACGCACGCGTCAAATAAGAAGTTAAAACAGAGTTTCTGCTCCAAAACTGTATTTAGGGCACGTGCCAATTTCCATCTTAAAGTTGTTTTTAACTGTTTTATGTAAAAAGTGTTTTCGTTAATATAGTTAATGTCATAATTATGATATTATTTCAGAAATTAAGCTACTCCTTTATATTGAACCTAATAATTTTATATTTTATTAATATATATTATATATATTATATAACCTGGCTTCCTCTCATAATAAATAAATAATAAATATTTAGAGAATAATTTGACAAAATGTGAGCACAGAAAAACCTAAACACATAATATAATAACCTTCTAAAGATAAATATGAAGTTCATATCAGCTACTGTCTGACCTGTAATCATATCATCTTTAAGATATATCCATGTGTGCTCAGGATTAATCTATTTATTTGTGATTTAATGTATAGATTGTATTGATTGAGTTGTTGTTGATCCGTCTTGTTCTCGGGTTACAGGGTGGGGGGGGGGGATAGGAAGGGTAGAATAGATAGAAGAGCTGTTTGTACATTAGATTGTTACACTGATTGTTTTGCTCTCTTTAAAATAAAAATGTCAAGTCATAAAACAATAAATCTTTGAAGCCATTCATCAGATAATTCCACAGTTTGACTCCACAAACTGAAACATGAATATAGTTCACTGAGTTTATCTGGAGAGGAATCATCCATCCATATTAGTATCTGCTATCATCTTATATATATATATATATATATATATATATATATATATATATATATATATATATGTGTATATATATTACTTTCTACAAAGAGAACGTTCCCAAATATGAAGTTGTGTCCGTTCACATTTTTATGAAATCGCCTTAAAACTCTGAATATTTTCACACTCATAATTGGTTATCAGAGATATTTAGAGTTACATTTAAATATAGTTCTAAAGTTAATATAAAAACATAAAGATTATAATAAGAAACTGAGTCAGTCTGCAGTGGGCCTCAGGACTTATTCATAAACGTGCAATAACACAATATTTTTCTTTTTATATGCGTCTGCAATAATAATATTAATGCTGCTTTCAAACTGCTTTTTTAATTTATGTAATGTTATATTTAAATGTTAAAAGCACTCTGTAGCATTTATATTTATTTTATTTTATTTTTTAAACTTTTTATTCTTTGTTCAAGTTATGAATGAGCAAGTGGAACGAAATACCGTGTTTTTACTTTATTTATATGAAGAGATGTGATTTTTATTTTGAGATTTATTTCTAGTTATTTTGAGATGGGATTTGTTTTAAAAATCTATTTCTTTTTTATTGATATATTTAATTTATTATTTTTGTTATTTGTGATTTATAATTTGAGTTATATTTTTGATAAGAGGACACATCTGTTGTTGTGTAGTTTATATAAAGGAATATTTCCCAGTCATTTATCTGCAGCTCGTTCTGTTAACACATCGTGAGAGAATCGTATCCTGAACTTAACATCGTGAATGGGATCGTGAGTTTAGTGCATCGTTACGTCCCTAGTTATATAAAAACTGACATTATTACATTCATGTTTTCTTACAGCGACTCACTCTCTGAAGTATTTCTACACGGCGTCTTCTGGAGTCCCAAACTTCCCAGAGTTTGTGGCTGTTGGGTTGGTTGATGACGTTGAGATGTTTCACTATGACAGTAAGACCAAGAGAGCAGAACCCAAACAGGACTGGATGAGCAGAGTCACAGAAGGCAAAGCTGACTACTGGGAGTATTCCACTGGGAACCTTGTGGGTACCCAGCAGGCCTACAAAGCCAACATTGAAGTTGCAAAGCAGCGCTTCAACCAAACTGGAGGTTTGTTTATGTTTCACTTTCTACTGATAAAATGTTGTTTATATTTTCATCCTTTTATTTTAGTAAACACGTTAACACACACACACACACACAGATTAAACAATTTGATGTCTTTCATTAAGATAAAAGTCAAAATATTTTCTAGTTCCAGTTTCTCAAATATGATCATTTTCAGCTTTTCTCTGTTTAACCTTTAAAGCAGCAAGCATATATAAATATGATGGGAAATTAATTCATTGCTATTTTTCTATGTATCTAGACTAAAATGTCACAAGTTCATGTTTGTTTTTCAACATATGACCTTTATTTTCTAACTTCCACTTATCGCCCATTTAGGGTTTACATTTAACATTGTTTCCTTTTTTATAGTTAATAAACTTTAAAAACATTTCATAAACAATTAATTATAGCGACGTTCTTTCGTGTTTTCCGTACAACATTAGAAAAGAAAAGTAAAAAGCTGAACTTTCTCTCCCGAGATGCGTTGCCCATGTAGGATGTCACTTTAACATTTGATAAGAGTTTCAGCTCATCTTCCTCGTCTTCCTCACTGGTTCCCTCCTCTGAATCTGATGAACTCCAGACTCCAGCTCTCTCCCTCTCGTACAAACTGCTGACACAAATCCCCTGAAAACACGTGCCCACTGGCGAGTTGATCACTAGTACCCGTCTAACCCTGCTGTGGTCCTCGGGTCCAGTCTGACCCCCTATCAACACGCTCTAGATCACAAATGTGGCTTTCTTTAACCAAATGTTCTAGAACAATAACGGGGATGGTTCCGTGCAACGCTCTTTACAAGTAACACAAACCATCAGTTCACCGCTCTCATTGGATGTGTGTTTTAATCAACGTCACAGCATTGGAAGAAACTAACTGATTAAAATGAGGTTAAAACGCTTCAAAAATGTCTAAAAACAACAACAAAAATGTCAAAAGCTCAGAAACAAAATCAACAAAGACATCGGGAAAAGTGACAAAACGTCAAAAAAATGAAAAGTGACACAAATGTCAGAAAAAGCTTCAAAAACGACGTAAAACAACCAATAAAATCATCAAGAAAAGACTTGAGGAAAAGTGAGTTACGGTTTGGATTTAAAATGTTAACGGGAAGACAACACGAGGGTTAAGAGTCCAATAACAACGTGATGGATGTTTCACATCTTTATCTTATGGAATATCTGTAGAGAACAGGCCTCAAAACATGAGTCAGTGTGTGAGTGGTCAGCGTGTTTCATGCCCTTATATGGGCAGCCCCCCCCATACAGGCATTCAATGCCTCATCATCAAAGTTATGAAAAGGTCATTTTAAATCTATCCAAGAACATAGAAAACTATCCTTCAACAAAACTATTTTCTAAGACAAAATCAATCTAAAATTATATGCTGCCATTTTGGATTTTGATACAAATGTTTGTAATGTTGGCTAAAAAGTCACATGACCTGATTACATGACCCCATCCCCCATCAGTGTTTCTAATCAGCCCCCCACAGCTTGTCACATGACTGCTTCCCCAGATCCAGAAACTGTTTAATATCATTTAATATGAAACAGCGCTGAGTGTTGATCAGACAGAAGAAACTATTAGAAGATTTCATCTCCGACTCTCAGAACTTCTGACCCACATTTTCCTCTAGTTCATTTTACATTGTAGACATTTATTTTGATTTATCAACAAATAATCTTTACTCAATCAATAATGACGAGAATAAATCATTTAAAGGCTAAATATTTAGCAGAACTACCGATTAGATTAACTTTACTTGACCACGGTGTGTTTGTGTCATAATAAACATACGCAGCGATGAAACTATCATCAATAATCTATTAGTTGGTTACAGAACATTAATTCACATCAATTTTGATAATCAAATATTTATTTACGTCTTTATGAAATATTAATATTAATTTCTTTATTAAAAAGAAATGTGAGAATGTTGCTGCATTTCTTTGTTTAAATTTGTTTGGTTAATTAATAAATTAATAAAGAATAATTGATAATGAATCTTCATTTGAGTTATCAACTGTTAACAGATGACTCTCTCTCTCTCTCTCTCTCTCTCTCTCTCTCTCTCTCTCTCTCTCTCTCTCTCTCTCAGGTGTCCACATATTCCAGTGGATGTACGGCTGTGAGTGGGATGATGAGACTGGAGTCGTTAATGGGTTTCATCAGTATGGTTATGATGGAGAAGACTTCATATCATTTGACCTGAAGACAGAGACATACATCGCTCCAAAACAACAGGCTGTCATCACCAAACACAAGTGGGACAATAACAAAGCTCAGATAGCTCAGAATAAACACTACTACACCCAGATTTGTCCTGAGTATCTGAAGAAGTATGTGGACTATGGGAGGAGCTCTCTGCTGAGAACAGGTAGAATCACATGACCTGATGGAGTTTAATGGACACAACAATGTTAATATGTCTCCTTTGTTTCTAACAACAGTAACATTACAATAAATATTAAACAACAGAGACCCGCTGCGTCTCAGTTTACACATTTTCTCTTTCTCTCATGTTCTCACTTCTCTTCATCTCTCTGCCTTCCTTTACTCCATTTTCTCTCTCACTTATCACCACTCTTTTTCTTCATTTTCTCTTTCTTTCTGCCATGTTTCTCTCCGTCTCAGTTTTTCTCTTTGTCTTTCTGTCTTCCTCACACCCACTGTCCTCCATTTGTAATCCATCTCCCCTCTCCTTCTCATAGTTACACTTCACTGAGAATTATTTGCATTGAACACATAGTGTATGTGTTACTAATCAAACAGAATGATACTATTGATATAGGCTACAGTAAATATTAATAAAGACCCTCTAAACTGTCTTTGTCTCCACTGTGCAGAGCGTCCCTCAGTGTCTCTCCTCCAGAAGTCTCCGTCCTCTCCAGTCAGCTGCCACGCTACAGGTTTCTACCCTGACAGAGCCATGATGTTCTGGAGGAAAGATGGAGAGGAGCTTCATGAGGACGTGGACCTCGGAGAGATCCTCCCCAACCACGATGGATCCTTCCAGATGAGTGTAGACCTGGACCTTTCATCAGTCCCAGCTGACGACTGGAGCAGGTACGACTGTGTGTTTCAGCTCTCTGGTGTGGAGGACGACATCATCACCAAACTGGACGAAGCAAAGATCAGGACCAACAGAGGTGAGACTTCAGTCAGAGGAGATGAAGGAAACACACATTTAGTTTCCTCTAACAGTCCTGTCCTTCATGTATTTTTATTTGTTGGATGGGAAGTTTTGTTTCCTTAAATGGTTTTGTTTTCAGTTTCTTCAGCTTTGATTTAATGAAAAAGAAACATTTCCATAATGAAACATACTAAAGACTTTAGTAAATGTAACAGATAATGTCTGTATCCAGGTTTGTGGTCTGGTTGATAAATGGAGGTTCTTCTCTTCTAACCTGCTTCATCTGTTCAGGTTGGGACTATTTTTTGTTGTTTTCTGCTCAACAGAGAAGCCAGTTTACATATACATCATCGCTGCAGTGGTTGTTCTCGCTCTCGTCCTCCTCGCTGTGATCGGAGTCGTAGTTTACAAAAAGAAGAAAGGTGGTAGGTTTTTTTCTTTCTTAGTATCTAGATTTTAGACTTAAAATGATTTATTTGATCCAGACTTTAACCCTCTGTGACCGAGACACTTGCCCACGCGTAAAAAGAGCACCTCTGATTCATAGTTTAATAATTTATTAACCATAACAGCTATCGACTGTTGCGAAAGACGAAGTTGCGTCTAAAACCTGACGAGTTAGCGGTTACGGGGGTCTTTTCCGGGTCTTTCTAGCCTCTACAGGTGATTTTCTATTGAGCCTGGAACCTCCAGCCTCTTTCGGGGTTGTTGGGCTTTAAATCCACACTGTTACATCCAAGATTGATCCACTTTATGTCCATAATTCATCGCGTTTTGGCTCATTTCTGCCACTAGCTCGCGGCTCCGTCTCTCCTCTGTGTCTGTTTACAGAAATACAGGCCCCAGCATGCCCATATATGGCAGACAACGTCACCCTCTTGTATGGAAGGCCAGAGGGGACAAAAAGGCATATAGGCTGTATAGAAGGCCAAGAGGAACACATATTTAGACACGCAAATGCTTGTGTAGCATTGCTGTGGGTGTAATATCAATAAATATGACATCATTATGTTATTATTGGCATAAGTAAATGTCATGAGAGCAAAAGTGTCTTGACAATCTTTGAAAAAATGTCTGTATTTTGTCAACTGTATAAGTTATAATGATTATTTCTTCACAGCGTGACTCCCAAGACATATGAGAAGTGTTTTAGAGAGTAAAATGGCTTAGGTTTTACTTATCTGTCTGTGATATCAATACATATCTGGAAGATTCATGTTCCGTTTTATTTATTTATTTGTCTTTAAGGTCCTACAACCATTTTTAACATGCAAGTGACCTCACTGCAACCCAAATATTCTACTAACCCAGTTTGTCCTGAAAGAATGATGTTCATATCTTGACTGTAGACAACAGGGTTGATGTTTTACAAGCTTTTTTATAAAATAAATCCAGACGGACAATAAACTGTAAAAATGGTCTCAGAGGGTTAAAGGTGCAGTAGGTAAGTTGTATAAAACTAACTTTCTGTGATATTTGCTGAAACTAGTTATAGGAGTGTTGTTTGGTTTTGGAACTTTAGGAGTGCCATAAAGATGATGAAACTTTAGGAGTGCCATAAAGATGAATAGATCTGTAAAAGAAACTAAATGTGGGAAAGATAAAGAGTAAGAAATAAAAGAATAAATAATTTAACACAAAGAAATGTCGCAACTTCAAGAGAAATGGGCTAAATAAGTAAATAAAAAGAATAAATGAGAACTAGAAAATTCCACAGAAATTTTAAGTGTGCCTCCTACGTGGTGCAAATCCGAATAGCAATAAAACTTAAAAAAAAAATAATAAAAGGGTCTTAACCCTTCAGAGATAGAACGTTTTAAAACCTATTTAAGACGTTTCTGTTTCCCAGAAACAGCTGTGACGTAGCTAGCGCTACACCAACCAGACACACTTCTCCTTCCTCTCCTCCTCCTCTCCACGTCTGTCTTCTATGAAACAGCTGTTGGTGTTGAGGCCTAAAGTCAGTTAGGAGTCAGTCAGTTAGTGTGTGCGCGCGTGCCAGTAATGTACACACACACACACACTTGGTACACACACAGGGACACACAGCTCAAATTTCTTTTTTCATTGTCTGTTTTAAAATGAATCGTGGAGACAACAGCAAAGCCATTGATAGAGACAAAGATGAAATGGTTGCGAATGGATATGAACCAGTGTCCATGTTTGTAAACACAGCTAGGATTCCTTTCATCTTTGTGATGTAATGTCTTTGATCTCTGTGATGTCATCTCTTTGATCTCTGTGATGTCATCTCTTTGATCTGTAATCAGTTAACGACCGGAGCACCTGCTGTCACCAGCTATTCAGACACTAAACAAGCTCCCAAACAAATGATCATATCACCAAAAGGATACAAGATATCAATTAAAATAGGCCTTTGTGAACGTATTGATGTAAAATGTATGTGGATAAACTTAAAAATGTGGGCATATCAGCAATTTAAAAAAGTGCAAAAAGTGTTTTGCTCAGAAATGTGGACGATGTTTAACATGGCAGTGAATGGAGGAAGATTGGGAAGAGAGAAAAGATTATATTTTTATAATCTCCCCACTTGGTCCTCCACTCTAGCTCTCAACATTCCACCACATAAACACACATTGGAAAATCTGAAACGGTCTGAAAACGGGACGATACGTAAACTGTGATTTGGGAGAAACCGTGCTTTATATCTGAACGCCCATTCAGCCCAATAAACACCAAAGTCTTGTCTTCGGTTTAAACTTTTAATCATGTTTCTACGTTAAAGTATGGCGACTCAGCATGGCCCCAAAAAGGTGAAGTTTTGAGCGATGTTGAGTGATTTCCCGAACATTTCCCATTCAAGTCTATGAGAAATCTTTCGCCAATTTCGTGAAAACCGCGCGGAAAATCTTGTTGAAAAGTCAAAGCACACCATTACCGATCATTACACACGTTTTGATGTATTGTGTGTGTGTGCGCAAAAATCTGGCGGAATAATAATAATAAGTATGGGCCATAGTCATTGCTGATTAACAGTTAGCACTACACCATCCTGGTTGTTTCAGAAGCAGTTTCATGCCATCATCATACTCTACATGTTCCTTTCCTTCTGTACGAGAGAAGTGATCAGAAAAGAAGTTAAGTAAGATGAAAACGTTAAAGGAGGAGATCTGAGTGACTAGAAGAAGGGATAATATCCACTGGCAAGGTGTTAGAAGATACTTTTGCCAAAAAATAAAAATAAATTAAAGACTTTTTTTTGTTTTTTATTTCAGCCAAATGCCCTCCGTCTCCTGACAACAGCTCTGAGCTCTCTGAGAAACTGAATCCAGATTCTAAATCCTAAACCCATCACCCTGCAGACGGTGAGTAGCTTCATACGGGACATGAACTAGTATCAGCTGGTGTTAAACAGAGCTTCCTTAAACTCTGTCAGACCTGCTGGGATTGGTTCTGTGTCCACTGGGACGCCTCTGGGACACATTGGAGCTGGAAAGAACATCTGACTAGGGGCGCCTGGGTAGCTCACCTGGTAGAGCGTGCGCCCCATGTACAAAGGCTCAGTCTTTGTTGCAGCGGCCAAAGGGTTGACTCCGACGTGTGGCCCTTTGCTGCATGTCATCCCCCCTCTCTTTCTCCTTTCACATCTTCAGCTAAAAAAAATCTTTAAATAAAAAGAACATGTCTGACTTTCTTGATTTTCCACAACAAAGGTGAAGCTGTTTAATAAGAAGTGAAGTGAGATTATTTAGAGAAAGACACTTTCAGAACCCTTCACGCCAGCAGATGAAGTTAATATTAAAACTCAAATATGAACCTTTAGAAAAACAGTGAGACAGATTTATGTAAAAGGTTTTTGACCCAAATTAAAATAAACAAATTGTACTTCTAAAGCATTTTAATACTAACATGTTAACACTTAAATGACTGAATTGTTGATATTTTAGGTCTAAATGATGCTGTATTTATGTATGTGGCTATGTGGAATTGATCTTATTTTGTTTCTACTATATATATATATATATATATATATATATATATATATATATATTAATTATGATTATTATATTTGGAAGATGATTTTGTTTTCTATTTGATGTATTTTTCTTTCTTTTTTTTGTCTTTAGGTTTATGGATGCATGTTGCACTGGATCAAGCAGCGGAGCCACGTTTCCTCCATAAAGTTGTTATATTATTCATCATCAGATCATAAACTGGTAGAATCAGGGTTGGGATTTAGTTGGAGATGCTCATTGGTTGGAATACAAAGAAGTCACATTTGAAAAAAAGGTTGACAAATATTTTCTAAATATGATCAAAATGAAATGATTTGGATCATTATGTTTAATTTAAAGTGGCGTTTCCTCTGATAAAATATTTGTTTAAATGTTAATTAATTAAAATGAGGATGATTATTTTTGGAAAGGAGTAAAAAAAAACAAGATTCAAATCAATGAAAGCATCACAGCACCCTTCATACATCATAAAGATTTGTGTGTCTATCTAAATTAAATCACCATAGTTACAGTTTGATTCTTATTGTCGGGCTTTTCTGGTTAAATTAATATTGGTAACACGTTAATACATTGGTTACACATAAACACTCAGACATACATTCCCATCTCCATCCATACACTCCGAGGGTGTGGCAGCGATATGATGATATAAACCTTGAGATGACAGATATCTGTCAGCCAGTAGTTTTCTTAACTCTCAGCACGATGAGCCGGAGAGGAAATGGAACGAGTTTTACATCACTGGTGAAGTATTTTAAAAACATGAAATCAATGCTACATAATGTGTACAATGATAGGTTGCATCCTCTGCCCACAAACACACACACACACACACACACACACACACACGTTAGCTTCAATTCAACATTTATTTTCCAGTTGTGTAAATAGTTAGTTTGTATATTTCTTTAAAATAGAAGATCTTGTTTTGGTTCTGTCTTTCAGGTTTTTCTTAATTAATCAGGAGTGCATTGATGGGTTTTGTTTCATAATGTATATCTTTTGATGTGTCTTGAAACATTTTTTAATTTTACTGAGATTCTAAAATGGTTGTGGGATGTTTTCAGTTTCTCAGCTCCCTGATAGAAATGTTCTTGTAAGTATTTCCTGTTTGTATTTTGGGACGAGGGACGTTTTCTCTCTTATTTTTATAAACCTAAAGAAATTGAAGAGCAATTCCAAAAGTCAGTTCTTGTGTTGGGTTACGTAGATGATGTTTCCCTGCTATTTTACTCATATTATATTGGTGTTTTGCTTTCCAATAAAGTGCTCAATAATCCACATTTCTGTGTCTTTTTTGTGATTCCACTAGCTAACTAGTTCAACTGAAGAGACGGAAGAACCGAATCAGTCTCTACAGACGACCTTCGGGGGGTTTGACTTGATGAAGATGATTTTGTTTCAGAGCTTTTTTGTGAAACTGTTTTGCGTTCTCTCGTATCTCATTTTTCTAATAAGAAAGGTCTTGACACAAAACTAAAATGTTTCTCATAGAAGGCATATAGTCTTATTCATGAAAAATAGAGTTTCATAAAGTAGAGTAGAATAATGTAACTGTAATGTCATGCTGTTATTTGCGATTCTTCATTGCGTTTTATTTGATTATTTATGTGAAAGACTTGGCAGATCCATTCAGCTCTTCGTCAGGCTGCACATGTGCTTTGGTTTTTCCCTGTAGAAACCTGTTGCACTGAAATCTGCCTGGCAACCTTTCTAACCCAGTGGGTTAGAAAGTTGCTGCCATTAGGGCGAGACTTTCAAAAACACTCACAAATCACAAAATGGCTGACAGCGTACATAGAAAGTATAAATATGTAAGGTAATAAAAGCTGATATGACACTGGCTGTATCTCTGTGGTGTAATAGAGAAGACTCATGTGCATCCTCAAACCTCAGTGTTCAGCTATACATTTATGTGTGTGTGTGTCTTTGGATGTGTGTATGTGGCGAGAAGCTTTTGCCTAACCAGTTCAGCACCATATCTGCCAAACTGGAAAGTCCCTTCTATCTTTCTTTCACTTTCTTTCTTCACTGTGTTGTGTAATCAGTGGCGGCCTGACTCCGCCAAACAACAGCAAAGCTAAATGTCTTGTGACTGAAAGCATTCTGGTTTTACCTCTCTACCTTTTAGGTTAGCAGCTTCTGGTGATTATGTCCAGCAGCTGTCAAAGTGATATGGTTAATATGATACAAAACACCTGCCACACAGCCTGATATATGGCAACAACTGGTGCATGTTCCTCTATAATGACTTTGTTAATATTTAGACATTTGACTGATGACCCCACCCAGAGCAACAGGTTGTAGTTTGGTTTTGGTTTGGTAGTTCACGGAGGATACTTTAACAGAACAAGTGGCTGTTGATGAAGATGTATTGATGTTTGTGTGAATCAAACTTGTGCCCTTTTTACAAGATATATTCATTCCAACAGGCCCTGTAGAATATTTTAGATCAGGTGCCAAAGGGCCAGCTATCCTGAAAAAAAAAATTCAGATCCTTTAGTTAAGCAAAAGATACAACATGTGCAAATACTCCCAAACTACTAGTTTAATATTTAACCATGTATTGTATGTCATAAACATATTCAATGTTATATGTAAAGTTAAAGTAACTTCAAACTAAATCTGTAATGGAGTAAAAAGTGTTAGTTTCTGAAATGGGCTAGATGTATAAAACACACATGGCAGATACTCAAGTAAGTGCATTAAAAATGTCCTTAAGTACTGTATTTGAGTAAATGTACTTACTTTCTCCCACAACAGAATAAGCATGACCTTTTTTTTCAAAAAAACTATTGTATATTTTCTATTGTATTTTCTGTCCCTGAAACACTTTTGCTGATTGGTACAAACACAGAAGAACTGAAGTGCAAATCAAAAGAGAGTCCTTTAAGAAGAGAAAGAGAGATTAGCTTTCACTGTAACATAAAACTTGCTTCACTTCTCATCCCTAAAGCAAAAGTAACGAAGGAACTGATGCAGCATGAAGCACAACAGAAATGACAATCGATGTAGCTTCTTCCACACTTCATCTCATTTTTGTCTGACAGATGTTTGACAAATGAGTTTCAATAGCTTCACCAAGTTCAGCTCCACAGAGGTAGACATGGAAATTGCCCCTGTCTCATCAAATGGTCTCCAGCCACGGTGTCACTTCCTTCTCAAACTTGGTGCAAGACTCATTTTTGATGCTCCTTTTGAGTATGGACTCTTTAGTTCAGTTTATTGTTAAAAAGAAAATCAGGCAACAGTGTGTGAGTCTTTGTACTAGGGGAACAGGTGATGATGATTACACACAGGTGAGACCATGACAAGAGTGATTTAGGTTAAGATGCCTATTGGTGGTTTGTCACCTGCCTACAGGATTTGCTTGAACAAAATAAAATCATGATTAAATTGACATACATTTTTAGGGCCTGTATTTGACAGACAGATGAATATATGAAAGGTGAGAGAGGGAACGACATGCAGCAAAGAGCCAGGTCGGAGTCGAACCTGGGCCGCTACGTCGAGGAGTAGGAATATAAATATACTCTATATATGGGCGCCCCTCCAATTAACTGACCTCTTCCGGGCGCCAAAATTATATACATTTTAAATATACATTAACATAGCATAATAAACATGATTTTATGTAAATTGTGGGAAATTTAAAAATATTTTTTGTTTCTCATTGCCAGAACTACGCTGTTTTTTATGAGAATGTTGACACTGATGTTATAATTGAAGACTAGAAGATGATGCCATTACAAATGAGGATGAGTGTGACCACTCAGT